>PNEQ01077716.1:0-25900 GCA_003012365.1 Medauroidea extradentata
TGACTTTAGGGCTACTGACTTTAGGACAAGTGACTTTAGGGCAAGTGACTTTGGGGCTACTGACTTTAGGGCTACTGACTTTAGGGCAAGTGACTTTAGGGCTAGTGACTTAAGGGCAAGTGATTTTGGGGCTACTAACTTTAGGGCTACTGACTTTAGGGCAAGTGACTTTAGGGCAAGTGACTTTAGGGCTACTGACTTTAGAGCTAGTGACTTTAGGGCTACTGACTTTAGGGCTAGTGACTTTAGGGCTAGTGACTTTAGGGCTACTGACTTTAGAGCTGGTGACTTTAGGGCTACTGACTTTAGGGCTAGTGACTTTAGGGCTACTGACTTTAGGGCTAGTGGCTTTAGGGCTACTGACTTTATGGCTAGTGACTTTTGGGCTACTGACGGTTTTGAGAGCGAAAAATTTTAGGGCTAGTGACTTTAGGGCTAGTGATTTTAGGGCTACTGACGCGCGCCCGGTCCATACATAGGTGGTGCAGTGGAGCGACCCTCAATTGGAGGACAATAGAAAATTCCTTCCCAAACCAAACTATAATTGGTAATGGTCATTAGTGAATTACGAGAAGGGGAACACCAATTGAATGTCAGCCCAGAGCGTCTTAAATGCGAGCCTGTTCGTCCAACTGCTCCACATAAGGTGTCATGTGCCCCGTGTACAGTATACATTTGAGGAATTCATCGGACACCAAATCCTGCATAACTGTTTATTAGCTCGGAAATATGTGTAACTATTTCCTGACAGCTTTGTACGTATGTTTCTCTACAGTGTATGCTATGTATGTTTCTGAGTATCTGTGAGCTGGCTCGTGTCTCGACTATCAGCTGCAACATAATATACATCAGTTACATTGTGTATGTGGTGGGTTGCGTGGCTATTTGATCACTCTGTATTAGTTATTACTTTCACAGTTTTTTAGATATCGCATTACAATAATTCTCCCGTGTGCCAACTTCATGTAAAAATTTATTGTAATTTAATATTATTTAGAATACGAAAATGAAACCCGAATTTCAACATCATTCAATTGTAGGTTTTCGACGTCACTAAAGAGGGCATGGTACATAATTGAGAGCTAAAATAATAATTTTAAAATTGTAAGTTTTTCAAAGCCATTTTACAAAATATCTGTAACCTTAGATAATAGCTTTTACCAACTTTCTGAGGAAATATTTTTTCTGGTAAAACATTTTACTGAAGAACAATCGCTGCCGCCGATATCTCGTACATGTGACGTCAGCGCAAGATCTGCATTAACGCAGTGAGTGCATTAATACCGTGAGTGCATTAACGCAGTGAGTGCATTAATACCGTGAGTGCATTAACGCCGTGAGTACATTAACGTCGTGAGTGCATAAATGCCATGAGTGCATTAACACTGTGAGTGCATTAACGTCGTGAATGCATTAACGCAGTGAGTGCATTAACGCCGTGAGTGCATTAATGTCGTGAGTGCATTAACGCCGTGAGTGCATAAATGCCATGAGTGCATTAACACTGTGATTGCATTAACGTCGTGAGTGCGTTAACGCTGTGAGTGCATTAATGTCGTTTGTGCATTAAAGCCGTACGTAAGTGTATTACTTTGGGGAAATGTTTGGTCATGAAGTTGGCCAATGCCATTAACTTGGATGATTGGTTTGAAGTACTTCCATATTGTCTTTAAAAATAGTTAAGTTTTCTAATAATGTTTTATTTACCTACCACACACCCCCCCAAGAGTGAACTTTACTTAAAATATGTGTCAACAACTTTCTGTGGTAAATTTCAAACAAAATTCTTTATTCTTCTGAAGTAATCACGTTATGAAAAAGTTTTTTTACGTAACTGTAATACGAGGAATTCTGCGAATTACAATATAAAATATTAAAAAATATCCAGTCAGTCGAGATATTCTTCCATACTTCGGTGCAGTGGAAAGAATTTGTATGATATATTTTGAGAAAAAATTTAATAAGTATTTGTTTCCGTGCAGCGACTTGAGAACTAAGCAGCGTGGCTTACAACACACGGGCTTGTCTGTTCTGACAGACATGATCCGACCAACGAACTAATCTGGTCTGACGAAACAATGAGGTCAATAGAACTGTGTCAAGAGAGGAATGTAAAAATAGCTATAGTGCCAGAATTAGCCACAGCAAGACATTTTGTAGCTTACAAACTTTTGATTCCATAGGTCACTGTTAAAATAGTTAACAGATATATGTTGATGAGTTTTAAAGCAGCGGCGCCTTTTTTTTTATTAAAAAAGCATTGCCATTGTACTTATTAGTAACTATGCAACACATATTACGACTTGAATTGACACACATCAAGTACCGAACAACAGTTAACATCCATAATATGTCTGGTATGGCTTGGTTATATCCTAGACATTATGTGCATATTTTGTTGACTTCAATTTCAATGTGGCAAACTATTGTTATTATACTGCCTTAAAACTGAATGATGGGAAACAGTTTCTTGTGTTCATTATCCGTCTGTTGGCAGGTAGGTAACATGGACTGTGTACACGGCTGCTGAACTATCCACATGTATTTTGTGAGACTAGTCGATGTGTTTGCAATGTGCCTAGCTAGGAAGAGTAAACACATTTCACACAGAAAACTTACATGTATTACAAAACATTATGTGCACTCGTTCAGAGCCTTTAAACTCTGTTAAGGAGATGTCAGCATTACTTGTGAGCCTATTTCCACATCGTGGGTGCAAACTTACTCGTAAAGTTCAAATCTGTCACGTATATAATATGAGAAATAATTTCCTCTCTTCCTGTCGTCCAGTATGGCGAACCTTCATTAATAAACACCAGATAAATCAAAGTCTGAATAACAAAGGGTAAACTTATAAAGTTTGCTTTCAACAGCTTCTGTAGTTCTTGATAGACGCGCATTAAGACTTAATAAATCTTAATACTGTATGAACGAAATTAATAAAACTAATGTCGCTATACTAGGTACTGAGTTACATGAAACTTTAACCAATGGTTAATTCAGATATCTCGTATGATCAAGAGATATTGAAGTAGCTGCCATTACATGGCCGCCATTATAACAGGAACACGGAGTAAACAAAACACCCAAACAGCATTTTTCGTTACTGAGAACCTGTGTGTGTCAACCATGTTTGATGACGCTGTGAAAAATTATTCCTTTACATACCTGGCTTGAACATAAATGTTCAAATTGTCTCCATTTTGAAAATATCTATTGAGCAAGAAGGATTAAATTCTGTCCACGGGTTTAAAAGCTTGTAAGATGACTCACATACGAAGAGAGTTCATTTGATACGGTACTTCATAATATACTTTGTTACTAAAACATGGATTCTTGGGGATTTCTTATTTGGACAACCCTGGACATTTTAAGAAATAATGCCACGTATTTGCTTGTAACCGTCAAAGCCGTTTGGTACATAGCAAATTATCTTCAAAGCACATCGTTATAGCGGTATGGATGTTCGAATTTGAACGTGAATTTCTTTTGAAACACAGTTCTGGATGTATTTCTTTAAATATAAAATAAAATTATATACATACAGAGTGTTTGGTAATTATAGGTACAAAGGAAAGGGATGTGTCGAGGACGATGAAACAAGCAAATAATGCTATACATATAGGTTCGGTAACCAATTCTTATCCCAATATGACGCATTACATGTTACGACATGTTACCAGTGTCCTCGAGGATCAAAACGTCAATATGCTGCACTTGTGGGCGAAGACATTACAACAAGTGTTCGAAATGTGCACGTTCATGTGAAGGCAGGCTTCAGCATGTCTTCGTATCGATGCCCGTAGACGTTCAAGACTTCCAGGTGTGTTTCGAATGCAGTAGCAATCACCCACAATATGTAACCTGAAGTTCGTGGACACTATCAATATGGCTAGCATATACCGAAGCTTTTATATTATATCCCCACACAAAAAAAAATGTGTTAAAGTCGGGGTACCTGGGAGGTCCTGGTATTAGCAAGCTACGACCGATACATATGTAAATGAACATACGTGCAACATATTTCCAAACAACCACATGGGAATGTGCCGGAGCACATCATGCATTTACCACATATGCATCCTCTCACCAAGAGACACATCAACCAAACTGTTGAGTAGCTCGTGCTGCAGGAAATGAAGGTACGCAGACCAGTAATTCAGCCAGGAAGGACACGTAACCCTAACAACCGATCACCAACGAAACTTGCCCAAACATTATTGGAGTATCTCTGCTGATGTGCCGTCCCAATGATAGCATGCGTGTGCTCATAAGCTCACATGTCTGTGTGTTGTGGATTTTCATGATACCATCTTGGGTGAACCATGCTTCGTCTGTAAATAAAATGTTCACGAGGAACTGTTAGATGGTTGCCTGTCATTTGTTCGAAGAAAACGAAGTTCAACCTGCGCCTTAGTCCATGTATCTCCCTCCTCCTCCTCTGACTTCTTCTTCAAGCTGGCTGCAACAGCTTCCTCAACATCCGTCATAAGATCCCCATGTGGGTCTCTGAAAAATAATGTACATTTAGTCATTTTTAGCCTTGATGCCAAAACATAAAACAAACACTACTCTACCCACAGTGGAACGAAGACCAGTGACGTCGAATAATTTAATTGTAATTTGTAGATTGAAAAGTGGATCAAAAATATTCAGCACAAGGAAAATACACGTGGGTGGATATATTACTCAAGCTACTGTCAAAATAAAATTATAAAGTACATCCGGGCACGAACATTAAGCCTGTGGATGACAAGGGCAGCACTTTACTACAAACAGTTTATAAAAATGAGAATAAACAGGGCCTGTACAAACCTAAAGTAACAGTTAGATACTATGTCTGAACACTGTGAATAAAAGAAACATTTACTAAAGACTAGCCTGTCAAACTCGAGGACTGAAATATTTAAAGTGGTAAAGTTTCGTCACTACGGGCCTAGTGCTTACTACATTGATGACATGGAAGGCAAAGATATTCGAGGAGGTTACTGCGGTGAATAAATTCAAGTTACCAAATATTCAAACACATATTTGGTCGAGAATATTTTGGGTTAGATGTAAGACGTAACAGTTGGATTTGCAAATAGATTATTACATTTAATTAATGTAAAGTACACTTTCTTATTTATAAAGGAATTTATAAATATACTTTTAAATAAACTTCATTACAATTATTTATAGGAAATGTTCTTTATTGCGAACGGTAGGTCTGTGATGACTGCACACACAAACTTTGAACATGTTAGATCTTAAGGTGATAATTTAGTTGGTTTAAGGATATTATGACTGCAGGGTGCTGGACTGCCTGAGTGTCTAATCGGCCTGGGATATTAAGTTCGAAAATGGACGACTCTCACGCTTCGCTGCTATCCTTGAGCACATGTTCACCCTCTACCCTCCAGGTAGTGGCTCGCTCACATGTGGAGGCCTGCGCATCACTAGGATGACTTGATGGTACCTGTGGTAGGCCTTGAGGTGCTGACATAGATTTATGACTACTTAAAGGGAGGAGGGTGGGCTTGCAATACACTGGATGGATGGTGGAGGTTACATACTGGGACACTAGCAAGGAATAGCCTCTCCTGGGCTCGTGGGGCTTCGGTTTGTAGTAGGATTTGTGTGTAATACATGTGAGTGGGACAGCAGTGGCGACGAAATGCTCGACGAACCATACAATTGTGTCATTGCAAGGACTTCTCAAGAAACAACACCTCATCACTACTACAACCAACACCTCCGCCACTGCTGAATCGTCTACATCACCACATCTGTGAAGATGAGTATGAGGTAGTGGTTGGATTTCTTGAGTCAGTTAAGTGCCCTGCTGTCTTTTCCAGGACTCCCTACAAAAAAAGGCCAACGATATAGCATCCTGTGATCATCGTGGCACCTTCAGTACCTGTGGTGGAAGAGAGGAGGACGACGATAATGATGAGGAGGAGGCAGTCTTTCCTGATGGATAAAGTGAGAGAGAGCAGTAGGAGGACGACAGTGATGATGAGTAGGATATTGCTAGTTCACCATGCCTATCACAGAATGACTCCAGCATCGAGAGAGGGATTGGTCCCCATTTCGATATATGGAGGATCCTCGACACAGCAAAGTTACATTCCCTTCATTCTCTTGAACGGCTAGCATGAGAGCAGTCGTACACAGCGAGCTAAATTAAAGCATCATGGCTGGAGCCTCGGTTTGTCAAACATCGTCGGATTCGACACCACTACTTATAATTCGCATTTAAAAGTGCTTATCTGAGGAGGAGGTAACACGTGTTGAAGTGCGAGCATGTATAAACTGAAGAGACAGATGCATATGCAGATTTGGGAGCTGACGTGTAGCAATGTCTGGATCTACATATTTATGGTGATATGTTTACAGGGGTGTAGAGTTTTGTGTAGAGGGTGAGGGACATTTCCAATGCCTTCAGTGTATGTGATTCTGGTGATTGGAAGATAGGGTAACGGGAAGATAATTATGGTGTCTGCAGTACAAACATCAGGCTGTGTCATTGCTTGCAAATGCAATGTGTGGAGGGCACGATGCTTGTGCCGTACCTGTGGTGCTAAGTGTTGTGTCTGCAGTGCTATGTGCGGTGACATGTGCGGTGTTTGTGGTGCTATGTGTGGTGCCTGCGGCGCTATGCATGGTTCCTGTGGGGCTATGTACTGTTCTTGCGGTGCATAGGGAGACACTCTTCTGCAGGTTTTACATTGGTTGCATTTTGAGTGTTTGTGTCTGTAGTTCATTTTGTGGTTAATGGGTTTTGTTTGTTTATAATGATGTACTGTTTTTAAATGTTAAATTATTTTTATGTATGGCTTGTACTTCAAGACAGAATTTTTACCTATGTATAGGTATGAAATGTATTAGTGGTTTGATTAGTGTATGTAGGTTTTGTTTGGCAATGTATGACATGTATGTAGTTTGGTTATATATTTTTAAATTGCTTTTACTCTTTGTCGTTGTATTCTTATGGTAAATATAATGGGTGGTATGTATGTTTATACTAGGAGTACTGTTGTAGTGAATAAAATGATGGGTTATATAGTTGTTTCAGTGGGGAGTATTTAACTGTTGCCCTGCTCTTATGGATGTTGAATGGCATCTTACCTCCTTTATTTGTACAGTGAGATTTTGATAATTATTGGTACAATAGATGGGTTGGTTGGAATGGTTCATGTTATAGAGGGTTTGAACTATATGGTTGATAGGTTTAGGTTGGTGTATATTTGAATTATGGCTGTGTAATATGGCCGAATGTTCATCAATTTTAGTTGATGTTAGGATCTCTTATGTTTTCTGAGGCCTTTAAAGGCATGTTAAGGTGAAACTGATCCGGGAGGTTGAGTTGTGTTATGAGTAGCATCTGAAATATAATGATAGCTCGATTGGAATGGTAGTTTTAAAAATACATATTTGCAAATGAATTAAAATTTGCTACAACAAATTAAAATATAGTGCTGGTGTGGTGAAATTCAATGTGGAAAAATGGTAACTATGATAAATAACTTTATGGTTCAGGACAGGTAATGGCAGGCTGGAACGGGTTAGTTCGATGTGAGTCCTGTGACTTGAATGTTAACATAAAATAAGTTGAAGCGAAGAATTCTTTAGTCACAGAATAAAAAATAATGTAAATCCTACTACGCATGGTATGCAAATTATAAGTCATTGTAAAATTCTGATGTGAGTGGACTGGAGATGAGTATTATTTTTAGTTCACTGTAGGATACCTAAAATTTATAAGTCACACATGAGTAAAATTAATGGAACATAGTTTCCACACAACAGAACTAATGACAAATTAAATCTAGTGGCCCTCAAGTAGGTTGGAGCATGCAGAATGTGTGGCTGGATGGTCTGAGGTATGCAGAGGGAGTGGAGCTACATGTGGAGTGTGAGAAGAATGAGGAGCAAATTATAAAGCTGTGGTGGAGCGGTGGAGATGGTGGTGTAAGGGTGGAGCTGTGGTGGATCGGTGGAGATGATGGTGGAAGGGTGGGTCTGTGGTGGAGCAGTGGAGCTGTGGTGGAGCGGTGGAGATTGTGGTGTAGGGGTGGAGTTGTGGTGGATCGGTGATGGTTGTGGAAGGGTGGGTCTGTGGTGAAGCAGTGAAGCTGTGGTGGAGTGGTGGAGAGATGGAGCTGTGGTGGAGAAGTGGAGATGGTTACAGAGTGTGCAGAGATATGTGTGGAGCTTTCCTAAGTTCTGGTCTCGATCTATGTATGAAAAGGGAATAAGGGAGACTTCCAGAATGTGTTTACAGGAACGATGTTTTAATTTGAAAATAATTTTAGTATCCGAAAATCTCTGCGCGATAGGTTTATGGATGTTAAAATTATTTTCATATGAAAACGCGAATATTTTTGAAATTCTGTTATTATAGAGGTCCAGACATTATCGTATTAAAAATTATAAAAATTACAGTTTCGCATTTTTGTAGATTTTGTGGTTTCAAGCCCTTATTTTTCTAAAAACAGTTTTTAATTTTTTACTCGAAAGTAAAGCATACTACCTCATAATGTTATATATGTAAACGTCAGCTGATAAAATATCTACTCGGCAAAAAATCTCATCGAAATTTGATGAGTAGTTCAGATTTTATTGACGATTGGGTGTTCCAGTCACCCGCTCGACACCGTACCTTTCCATACACCTTAAGGGAGGGGAGGAGGAGGAATAGAAGATGAGGGTTGTAGCAGGGGAAACTGATGAAAGAGAGAGCAGGAGGAAAGTGTGAGAGGAATGAGAGAGCAGGAGGAAAGTGTGAGAGGAATGAGAGAGCAGGAGGAATGGGAGATGAGGGTTATAGCTGGAGAGCTGATGAATGTGAGAGCAGGAGAAATGTATGAGTGGAATGAGAGAGGAGGAGAAAATGAAAAACAAGATGGTTGATTTGACATACCAAGATGGCAGTTATAGTGTACAAATATGGCGACCAATATTGCTGCCGACAGCAGACGATTAGGTAGAATGAGACAGCAGGAAAAAATTACGAGTGGAATAAGAGCAGGAAAAATTACGAGTGGAATTAAAGAGCGGGAGAAAATGATGATTAAATATGGCGGGCTCCAGGCTATGGAAACAAATGACTGTTGAAATTTGGCGGGGGTGGGGGAAATTATTCCAAGATGGAAAGTGGTTTAAAAATTATTTTTAGATTTTTTTAAATTTGGAAATTTTTGGAAAATTTTGAAAGTGACATAATCCAAGATGGGTGGCCGAAACAAGATGGTGGTGGTGACACCATTCAAGATGGCGGCCGGATCCACAAATCCACAGCCTCCAACCTCTTGTGCGAGAACTCTCAATTTCATACTACTGGTGTCGTTTCTCAAATGTCTCACCTCGAATCACGTACACGCTTTATTTCATTAGTTAAATGTAAAACGTCAATTTTGATCTGAAAATCATCAACAAACTCCACCCGCATTCTCCATGTTAAAAATTAAAATAATTCATATGTTCGACATACGGTATACGAGGTTTCGTAAGATGGTGGGCCACCTTGAGGTGTAAGTCTGAACCTGTGTTTATTGTAAATATTGTAGAAAATACTTGGCATGGAACAGTGACATGTGTGACTGAGTGTAATTGGACGATTATGTACAACCTCTGCTATTCCCGTCGCTGACATCACAAGTTGACATTGTAGAACAATTCAGGGTTGCAACCCTGATGACACATAAACTTTCGTGATGCTGAAGCCTAATGGACGACTTGAAATGAGGCGAAGCTTCAATCTGGTGTGGGATACAATTCCTACCTCCATGGATACCGCAACCGAACATAACCTTCATACAGGCGTTTGGCTCCACATGTCCAAGATGAGATGCACGTCAAGAAAATTGATTATTTGTTTGGAATTTGCCGATAAACATTGATCTTATGCATTCGCGTATCTTAACCACAATATGAAACTAATATTTTTTATACTTAACGTGCAAGTCTATGAGTGCACACAATTTTTTATTTTTGCCATCACCAACATCTGCATGTTTGTAAATAAGCTTTGTATCCCACAGTACTCTCCCTCTGCGGTGTGACGTCAGAGGGCGTGTACTTCAAGTCGTCCATTGGTTATGGATTATTGGTCAGCAAAGTAACTATGCATAATTAATTTGTCGTGTGTCACCCCACTAAACATTTCCGTTCACAAGGTATGTGCATAATTGTTGCAATTTATTCACCTGGCATGGAAGCAACACACATCGCGCTCAATGTAATCAGGTTTGGAATCACAAACGCATTGAACAGGCATGGTGTGATGTAAATGTATGCCGTATTCTTTGCATAGGAACAAATTCGTAGAGCCGCGATGTTATGGTGAAAATATTTGTACCCCATTTTGTTGCAATGCCTTACGTGCACATCTAAAGATCTGCTTCAAGGTCTGTGATTGGATGTTTCAGCTTTTACTTGTGTAATTTTAGATCGACAAATGGCTAGATGATGAATGTATGCATAATTTATTTAGAAGTGCAGCATTGCACATTCTCTTTCAGTATCCGATGCTAGACCATTCAATAGTCTTCGTTTTATGGCTAAAATAAATACGAAGCTGAAAACCCAGGTGTAAGAGTCTCTTATATAAGAAAACCTGTAGCATAAGGTCGTGCTTATCCAGTGGCCAACCCTTAAATGAATTTAAACAATATAAAAGTAATTTGAAAATCATTTAGTAACCCAGTGGAAAGCTGAAGAAAATGTGTTATCAACAAAAGTTCACTACAAATAGGCTAACTGAAGACTACAATAATTGTGAATGCTGTTTGTTTTGGAAATGAAGTAATCGTTACCGAAGTTTAATATATTTTGTAGCTACTCTTTGAAGACACCATTACTCTAGCAAAAATCAGTGTATTTCAGACCCAAATTGACACATCTGCACCTGTAAGAGCACACTACCCGACACTTGCATGACACGAGCTGTGCACATTCCTAACTCAATGCTAGTGTGGTCCATATTGATTTCCGTCTTCCGGAACTCATTTCCCAGTCCCATTCTGATGATTTTCGCTACACTTGTTAAGGAATTAAGTTGAATATTTGTACCTAACAAGGTGATTGAGAATTAAGTAATATCTACCTTACCTGCATACGTTTCTGCGACTGTCCTCTCACATCTGCCTGGTAAATAGCTGTATCTCTAGGTATGTTGCCTCAGTGCAACCTGGGTGGGAGGAATGGTGCCCAGTGTTTTCTGATTCTTTGTTAGAAGTGTTATTCGTAGCACATGTACTGAATATGTGCTACTGGAACAAACGTAACGGAAGACCTCATATTTCTCAATGATGGTGAAAGCATCTTCCAGATTTGTTTGAAACTATCGTAAAGAAACTTTCAGTAGCTGCAGGAAAAGAACGCCACGTGTCCTCGATTGTACATTGTCCTCTACAACTGAAAGAGGAGACAATGTCGCATGCAGTCAGTGAATGCAAAACTGGAAGTCATTTCGTGATGCTAGGAGCCAAAGTTGACACCTCGTGAATCGGTATTTGTCTCAAATTATTCCTAGTTATGAAGGTAATCCACAGTTATTCAGCCGACATTTCCGGAAACATTGAGATCACAACACATCTGTATCAGCGGAGTGAATTCCCAACCATTTGATACCACAATCTCCAGCGACCCCTGGAGAGTAGCACGTAATTTAACACTGGATCCTAATGTAGAATACACGTCTTTATTTGGGATGCGTATACACAATACTGTGCGTGAGAAGGAGCAAGTTACGTATTAATTTTCATCCATCCGATGATATTGATCACAGTTGCGCTTTTTGGGAATAACTGCACTCTAGACATCAGTGCCACGCTTTCCGTGGGCGATTTGTTTTAGACTATCGACAATGTAGACATTCTATACAACATCTATTCGACTAACATTATCGAGGGTTCCGCGGTGGCCAAAAGGTCAGACCTCTCGCCTCCCAGCAAGGTGATCCGGGTTCGATTCCCGGGGGGAGGGGGGGGTTGGTCCCTGGAATTTTGCATGTGGGAATCGTGCCCGACGATGCCGCTGGTCGGCGGGTTTTCTCGGGGATCTCCCGTTTCCCCACCAATTCATTCCGGCGCTTCTCCATACTCACATCATATCACCCCTCCACCAGCGCTGAAGACCTCGCTGTTAAGCGCTGCCCAAAATCTCTCACTCACTAACATTATCGAGCTGTTTTATGAAATTGTTTTACAATTTTGTTTTCACATAATATTGAAAGGATTTGCTGTCTCCAGACTTGAGGATATGAACAACAGCAAGGCCGTCGAAAATATTTGAATCACATATTGGCTGTAGGGCACAGCTAGTTGGTCTGACTGGCTGAACAATTTTAGCAGGTCTGACTTGTTACAAGAGCACATTAGTGTTCAACTTTCATGGCGACCTTGTGGGAAAGAGTAAATCGTTCATTTTAAGCATGCGTTGTACGCAACAAATCCATCGCAATGCGCAGGAAGTACGTCATGATTTTTGAGTGACCTGAAAATGTTGTAAACCAAAAGTGCCAATTGGAATCAGGCATGCAAGAATGTAATACAACCAAGCATATTCCGTATGCACACACACATAAACGTCAAATGTAAATAAAATACATGCCTTGTTGTTTACTCACCTCCGATATTTAACAATGAGAAACACCGCGCTGCTGTAAGGATTGCCCGAATAAAT
Source organism: Medauroidea extradentata (assembly GCA_003012365.1). Lineage (NCBI taxonomy): Eukaryota > Metazoa > Arthropoda > Insecta > Phasmatodea > Phasmatidae > Medauroidea > Medauroidea extradentata. The sequence goes on from PNEQ01077716.1 coordinate 12,670, forward strand.
CACTTCACGGAAGTTATGACATTGTATTGACGTATCTTAGCACAATGGATGAACATTTTCACACAAAACACTAACATATCCACACACACTAACTGTCATCAGAGACTCATGAGATCTCTGGAATGTAAGGAGGTTGCTAGGGCTGTAGGCAGGGTGAGCACACACCAGCAACAATCACACATCACATTTCAAACTACAAACAACGTACATTTTGCATCATATCTTGTAAACGATGCTCTGTGGCGAAAAATAGTGGGGACAAATTTGTTGGAAATAAACAGCCAAACGTAAGTTTTCTGGCATACTATACTGTATGCCTCGTTTTTAATGAGTAACAGCTGGAGACTCTTCCGAAAACAAGTCATTGTCACATTCGAACCACAATATCTCTATAATGGTCTGTCATAGAGTTAATTTGAGAGAGATGTAAACGGTTCGTAATAACAAAACAAAAAGTACTTGTGTAAATTTTCCGCATCCCTTATGGTTTGCACGATATTTGCAAAAAAATATTGTTGTGCACATGAACAATAACGTAGTGTACATGAAAAATAATGTTTTGTACATGAACGATGTTTTGTACATGAACAATAATGTTGTGTACATGAACAATAATGTTGTGTACATGAACAATAATGTTGTGTACATGAACAATAATAATTGACGGCCATCAAGGTGACATGCCACAACTAATGACGTGGCCCCACATCTTAAAATGTTCAGGATTGTCCAAATAACATCTCTTCAGGAGCTCATGCTTTAGTCACAAAATGCATAGTTAAGCCTATTTTGGTTTTAATCCACTGTCCTAGAGTCACACACATACATGCATTCACACAGAGGAAGACGATCTAAAAGTCTTCATTTTTTCTGAAAGCATGCTAAAACTGTCTGCACATCTCTGTCACGAAATGTAGGTGGAAACAAATGTAATCAATAGTTAGCCGGTGTTATTTTTGCAGAGCTTCCAGTAATACAGTAATATGTTACCGCTTTCACACCCATCGTTACAGCAGAACAACGGAAACACTGAGAGACAGATCTGTGTGGTTACGCACGCGCGCGTTAGTATAGCCCTTATCACTTCTTCGCTTTTTTAGTTTCAAATGCGCAACATAACTCCAGATAGGCGGATCCCTTAACCTATAGTTGACAGTGACGTCATTATAAACCGAACGAGGAAGGAAAGTATTAAGAAACCACCCTAGGACTACATCAAATTGCGATACACAAAGTGATCCGATCGTTTTAAAGATCTGGCTGTATTTGCTGCGAAAATGTGCCGATTTTTCCGCACAAGAATGAATTACGAAAGAGTCTTTAGTAAAATAGAAATCACAGATTGTTGAATATATCTACAGAATTATTGAAGAGTAGGCAATTTACCGTCACACAATTGACTTATTCCTAACTTTACTTGGAGCAAGAAATATAATATGCATGTGTCTATTTTCAGAGTAGGCTAAATTGCCTACTTCAAGACACTTGAAACATCACTTATAAAATGCGCTAATAAATAAATTATTTTTATAGGACCGTTTTGTTTTATTCGAGCATTAACAGTCATAAGGTGGCATTGTTTATATTAATAGAGTGAAGAGCCCAATAAACAAAGCACACCAGTCTAACGTCTTGAGAATAGAGCAGATTGTTTGAACTATACCGTGTGAAATTTTCACTTTGGTATACTACTCCTAGTATAACTGCCGCAATTCATTTAACAAGGATACAAATGTAAATGATAACTTTTGCTCCTCACTCCTCATCGATACCCTGGTATTTAAGAAAACTGCAGCTATACATTCACCTGTCAACAAACAGGCTGAACCATGCGACCTAGAAAGACGACATTTTGGAGGTGACTTTCCCTTAAGGCGTAAGAAACACGTACTAATATATATATATATAATTAATGAAAGAAACTACGTAAAATATGTATCCAGTAAAATTTTGATATCTAATGGACAGTTACTGCAAAATAATTTTCAAAATAAGGGTTATGTAAATACTCGAAAACAATTTAAGAACTTTTTTTAAAGATGGTTATCAAAGGGGTGAAACACACTTTTAATGAACCTTGGTAGATGTCATCGATTTGACTTTAATTAATTAATCATACTAATATTTATAATGTGATTCCCAGACTTTTATATATCGCATCCTTAAGAGATGATAAGCAAGAGAATAGTGGTACATTAATATTTGATAACTATTGAATCAGTAGAGGTATCGAAATATTATTAACTAAACGTGATTCTTGCGTAAGTACCTAAAAATTCCGTTTTAGTTTTTTTTTTTTTTTTCAATTTCTGCCCAGTAGTTTAAAAGAAGAATAAAACGTGTTTCCTGTTAGTCATTATTGCTGCTCTACTGTACATCAAACTAATTCACTTTTTTTTTCAATTTCGACGTAAGTTTTCTTATCAATTATTCTTACTCAAATACTTGAAGAAATTTTTTAATAATTTTTCGAAACTCAACAATTTAATACGATATCAAGATTTCCCTAAATTCGATTTAAAAAAAATAGAAATATCCCAAATATATAATTTTTTATTTTTTATATTTATCTAAAGAGTTGAGCTTCCGAGGGGTAGTCTGATTCGGAAAGGTACTTACGTTAAGTCCTAAAAGTTATGAAAGATTTTCGTATTTATCACAGCGGCAAATATAGAGAAGACAGGCGTAATAAACTCCCTTCTGCCCAAAACATTGAGATAGTGTTTATCGTGATTGCCAACATGACATCTAGGCATATTTACGTTACGAAACATGGTAACACTGTACGCCTGTCGCTGTTGGGACGACATGATCTAGGAGAGACCGGGGCAAGTTGGCGATGTTAAGAATAGACCATTTTTAAATGAAGTAATATTTGAGTTAAATTATTGCTGTTTGCAAAAAATATTATAATGACATTTTATTGTTGTGCATTCAGAAGGATACATTTTTGTTTTAATATATTAATACTTTTACTGTCATTAAAAAAATATATGCAAAATAGTCATCTTGCCCCGGTACTGGGGCAAGATGACTTTTACTTCGGGGTAAGATGACTTGTACCATGGGGCAAGATGATTATTCTTACAAACCATGAACACATTTTAGTACACAACATACAGTAGTACACTACACTCAGTACACTCTTAATAGTAGGCCTATCGAATGGAAAAGTCATAGTGGTGAACACTATAGTTCATATGTCCGATAACTCAAATTCAGTGGTTTTTGTTAAAAAAAATCACACACAAATTGTCCGCCCTTAAAGTTTGAGCAGTCCTCATGCCACCACATGTGGCATTTGCAGCACTTTATCCAGTCCTTTGAAGGTGGATCAACATAGATCTCATTACACACAGGACACTGCACTATAGGTCTACTTTCATGGGAAGAATGAGCAGCTGGCATCATGGGTGTCGGAAGTTTAGGCTCCTTATTTTTTTCACACGAATCAAAATTCAATTTTTTGGCTCTAGCAGTTTCTTTTTTCGCATCCCGAGCTTCTTGTCTCTGTTGCTTTGAACGTTCTTGCTCCGCCTTTAGTGCTGCTTTCTGAGCCAACGCCTCTTTCATTGGTGTGCTTGTTAGGACACTTGCACATTGCGATGATTTTTACGTTTTTTTCACACATGGTCTTCCTTTGGGCAATGGTTTGAAATCAAAAAACTTTGGCATGGTTTTGGCTTCACGGGAGCAGCATTTCTTGAAGGACCTGGTTCTTTATTTTGTTCTGCCTCATTTTCATTAGAGGATTGATTAGGAGTTTATGTAGGTTTTCCTTCGGCATTGTTCACAACAAGAACATGGTCTGTGGTTTTCGCTGCAGCAAAATCATGCTCATTAAACACAAGGGGATCATAAGGCTCGATTCCACATTCCTTGAAACCATTGACATCATTACCGACTGTAGCCGATTTGAGATAAGCAGTGCTGAATAATTCACTAACCTTTTTGTCAGTAATGGCTTGCCCTGGAAGTGTGACCATGACATTGTCACAAGTTTGACTGTAATAGGTCTTCAACGGCCCAAAAAAAGGAAACGTCCAGCGGTTGAAGACGGTGGGTAGTGTGGTGTGGAAACCCTACCATAATGATATGGTTATCCCTGCTAAAATTGATGGCCTCCAGCGTTGTGTGTGTGTCTTGTGGTTGTCAACAAGCAAGAGGACAGGAGATTCACTTGTAGGTTTTGCGTGACAATTGAAGTGTTTAAAAAACAACACAAATATTTCTCCATTGCTCCATCCATTGTCACTACAATGCCCTACTGTTCCTGGTGGGGCTCTTTCCACAAGTTCAGGTAGCATCCTCTTTCTTGCAAAAACCAGAAAAGGAGGCAAGTAATATCCAGTAGCATTAATGCAACAAATAATAGTTACATTAATGCCTCTCTCAGCTGATAGGATTTTGGAAACTCTCCTAGTTCCTGTGGGTGAAATGACCTTTGGTAACCTATTAGGCCCAGTGGACAATCCAGATTCATCTGCATTGTAAATGGAAGAAGCAGAAAATTTGTATTTTTCCCGCAATTCTTTCAAAATGGAGAAAAACCTATCCACACTTGGCTTGTTAAAGCCCATTGCTCTGGCAATGGATGTGGCTTCTGGTTTCCGCAAACTAAGTCTAAATTTATTCATAAAATTAGCCAGCCAATCCTCACCTACCATCCTGGTCTCTGTGTTGAATGGATGTGGAATCTTCCGTTGTTCTGCGTACTCAAACACAAGCCTTCTGCATTGCTGCTTCGTCATTCCAAAAACATTTTATCAATCACAGTTAGATAGTTGTTCAAATCTTCTTGTTTCCTCTTCACTGACAACTTCGCTGAATCTTCCACCATTAATAGGCATTTTCTAAAACAAACAAAAAAATATTCGTACCTACTTTAAGCCTAGGTTACATCGCAATTTAAATAACAATTTTAAAATAATGAATGCATGCATAATGAACACACACAAAATCACACAATTACACACATGCACATTCATCAACACGAAAACTCAAATCTTACATCAGCGTTTGCCTTCAAACGGCGACGAAGAGTTGCTTCAGAAATATGATAAATATTTGCTGCCTCCAAGCAACTCATTCTCCCTGCCTTGACCTCTTATAAAGCAGCAGCCATATCATTTGAGTCCCATTCTCCTCTAGAGGATTTTTTTTTGTATTTCCTCACCATGCCTGAAACATAATGTGCCAGAAAGTAATTAAATAATGCAAGAAGTAAAGTAAAAACAATTTCTGTAGGTCTATAAGCACCACAAAACATTATTAAAAAGTTTATAGATAATTAATCACAAGAATAGAACACAAACATTATTTAAAATGTTTATAGATAATTAATCACAAGAATAGAACTCAAACCAAATAAAAAATTGTATAGACATAAATAATCGAACCGTAAAATATACTTGGGGCAAGATGACGATGTCGTGAACTTGCCCCAGTCAACTTGCCCCCATCAGCAATATTGAAAAACTTTAATTTTTATGGTAAGGATAAAACGAAAAATATATTAATCAATAGTGGTTCTGAAAACTATTTTGTCGTAGGTTGTTATCTACTGCAACGAATAACCAGATATCTTACCTGTGAATTCACGATATCTTATTTTGATAATCTTCAGTATTACATAAAGTCAGACGAAATAGAGGAACATCGCGTAGCAACCAACGAAATGGCGACAACGGCTTCACTGTGTGAGTTTTAAGTTGTCACCAATGTGGAGCGCTAGTAGTATACGTAAGATGGTGCTACCTAGCGGTATGAGATTAAACTAAGTCATTCGTTATCTTGCCCCGCTCGCCAACTTGCCCCGGTCTCCGAAATTTTTAATAATTTTTCGAAACTGAACATTTTAATACGATATCAAGATTTCCCTAAATTCGATTTAAAAAAAAAATAGAAAAATCCCAAATATAAAATTTTTTATTTTTGATATTTATCTAAAGAGTTGAGCTTTCGAGGGGTAGTCTGATTAGGTAAAGTACTTACGCTAAGTCCTAAAAGTTATGTAAGATTTTCATATTTATCACAGGGGCAAATATAGAGAAGGCAGGCGTAATAAACATGATCTACTTTGTTCGCAGAGACGACCTTCCCGATACTCGACATTCTTGTCGCTAACTTACACAAGTTCTTCCATATTTAAATCAGGGGCGTCATTTCAGGTTTTTCTAGGGGGGTGGGGGCGGGGGCAAGATATTTTTTTCCGGCGACAGTGACCTTGTTGCATCTTTTTTATTAATTAAACATGTATAAATTAGATACTTTAATATTAAAACTTCACTTTTATGTGCTTAAGTTAGCATTATTTGAATTAAAAAATACAACAGATATATTTATACACATAAAATTTTTAATCCAGGGGGTGCATTTGCCCCCCTCCCCCTGTGGACCCCAAATGACGCCCATGATTTAAATGTATAAGAACATTTGAGGCCTAACTACACGGACTGTTTTTCTACGAAATAACGAACTACAGTTTACACAGTGGTTGCAAATAATCCGTAAACGCACTCTAAATTACAGCCAGTCAAACTTTACAAGACTCAATTATTACTAACGGTTTTTTTTTTTGCTGGTAAATCTGTTGTTGTTTTGTTAATATTGGCAGATACGAAATTTACAAAACAACATATTGGACTTTTATATATAATTATTTAGTTTATTTCACAATTTAATTACTATAATGTTTGCAAGCCAATTTGTCAAATTAAAATTACAGTTTTATTCTGTAGCGAAAATGTCACTCCACATCATAAAATAATCTTTGTTTTCAAAGAAAAATTGCAAATATTTCTGTTTGCGGTATTTACATTTTTCGGTATTTGTGTTACGGTAGAGTTTTAGTCATATTCACTTTCACTTTGTTCTTCTACATGAAACTTCGACACTTTCATACACTCACGCTTTGTTATAGACAAGTTACTGAAATAAAAACGTCGGACTAATTTTACGTGTATGAGTAGTCAACAATAAATATTACAATGATACTTTTACAGAGCCAGTTACTGTGAAGTTGTACCTTGGATTTCGGCGACATACTCAAACTTCGTCAGCTCAAATCCTACCTACATTCATAGCTGTATAAACCTACTGTCATTTTAGTTGATTATTTATGTTTTATTTAAGATCAGGACAAGGCGTTGAAAAAAATGCAAATGCCTTATTGCATTGTATGAAAAGATGTACAATTTTTGCGCTTGCGAGTCTGCAGTTCCTGCATTACTATTTTTAATTAGTGAATTTAACTTATACAATATATTAATATATTTAACTTTTTTAATTTGTGATTTCCGATAAATTTACGAAGAAAACATTCCAACAAATTAAAAATCCGTGGATAGTCAAGCCAGTCGGTGTGTACTCACTAATTTCATTTAAGAGCAAAACAACACATATTTTAGTGGAAGTGGTAAGGCAGCAGAATTTCCTTCTTGAGCATTGAGCGCAATTCACTTGTTCAATGAATATCTAAATATTTTAATGCATAAAACTAATAATGTTAGAAAGATATATGTTGTTCAAGATAAAATTAGTACTAAAGACTTAACCTTTGAGAAAAATCACTAGTCGTTACTGCATTTAGTTAAGCATTGACAATAATTGAACACTGTAGTTCTGTTTATTTTATTTTTAAATGTACCGAAGTAGTTAGATTATGGGGCTCCGAGCGCAAGAGGCTGCAGGCTGAGGAGCCGAGGAGCCACCGCCGCTATCTTGGATGACATCATCGATGCCATCTTGGATGACATCACCCGGCGGCCATCTTGTTTCCGGCGGCCATCTTGGATTACGTCACTTTCAAACTTTAAAAACTTTCCAAAAATTAAAAAAAAATCTAAAAAATATTTTAAACCATCTGCAATCTTGCATTTCCTTTTTCTCCTGCTCTCTCATTCCACTCCTAATTTTTCCTACTCTCTCATTCCACCCAATCATCTGCTATAGGCAGCCATCTTATGTGTCTTATTACTGGCCACCATCTTGGATTTTCATTTTCTCCTGCTCTCTCAATCCACTCCTAATTTTTACTGCTCCCTCATTCCACTCCTAATTTTTCCTGCTTTCTCATTCCTCAGCTTGCTATATACATTCAAGCCTCATCTCTCATTCCTCCTGCCCTCTCATTCCACTCATACATTCATCCTGCTCTCTCATTCATCAGCTCCCCATCAACAAGCCTCATCTCTAATTCCTCCTGCTTTCTCATTCCACTCATACTTTCCTTCTGTTCTCTCATTCATCAGCCCCCCCCCACTACAAGTCTCATTTCTCATTCCTCCTCCTACCATCTTCCCCCCCTTAACACCCACCACCCGACCTCTTGTTTCCCATTGTACATCACCTTGGTAGCTGTTCTCATAGTCGGCAGCCATATTTGTTTCCAATTTACTCACTTGATTCTACTCCACCCGTATACATATGTGTTTAAGGGCGACATGTAATGTACCATAGACAGGACTCTCGCCTCTATCACGAATATTATTATTTTTTAAAAATATTAACCTAGAGTAGGCAAAATATACAAGTCTTGACAAGTATTATATATCACCATCATCAATCATATTCATTTCATTTTTAAAACATTTTATAGTAATATAATTGTGTTCTATGTAATCACTGATTAAGTGTACAATGACTGTTGCATCTGATGCTCTTTATGAAAAGTTATGACAGGCGAATAAAGTCTCTCAAGACACGCACTGTAAGTTGAAAAAATCTAATTTACTTAAAAACACTATATACACAACATAATAAAATACTATATTCAATATTTACATTATATACATAGTACACTATAATTCTTGAGACGACTAGGCAGGTCCTCGTCCTCGTCAAGAGTGTCCTGAGGAGGAAGAGTACTTCCTCCTGGAAGCGAGCGGTGGCGGTGTGGAGGATCTCAGTCATAACGGGCTGAGCCTGTAGCTGGTGCTGCAGCTCCAGGATTTCCTCATGCTGGCTCCGAACCTGGGCCCGCAGCGCACGGGTCTCTCGTAGCACTTCCTCCCCAGCATTCTCATCTTCCGCCTCCTCTTCCTGCTCACTATCATTGTACATTTGGTCCAGGTCCTTGGTTCACACGATAGATAAACCCATTGTTGAACACAGAGCGTACTCACTGCCTTCATCCTCAAGGGGCAGAACCTAAACCTTGGATACACACAGGCACGGTAGCCCTGCAGTATTGTCCTCTTCATCTCTCCACAGGAATGGTTGAGATGGATGCACTGGTGTAGCTGATCTATGAAGTGATGATCTGTTTCAGTCGCTCCCAATACTATTGAGAAATGATGATGCTGGAAGTATATGCTTCGTTATAAGTTGAATTATATCATAAATTGCTTCGGCGTCTTCCTCTAACAAGGCACGGAACACTTCCTGCTCACTCGACTAGACAATATGAACTGGTAGAGATGTAAACACCCGCCAATCTCTCTGTACACATCCTCTCTTCGCAAGTCGGACAGGTCTGTATGCGCGCGGAGCATGAATCAACCAGATCTGCGGCCGCGCACGGGGCAGTCCAGCGCCTCGCGAGGATGAGATGATGAAACTGCACCGACCAGCTCATCGCCTCGAGTTCCAAAACGCTCAGAGTACATGTGCGCAGTCATCACAGACAGCCTTCCAGGCACCCCAGTAGCAGTTTTATAACATTGCCAGTAAAAGAACATTTGCTAATAAATAATAACACAGAAATTTAGTTTTAAACAATTATACTCCTTCATACATAATTCACTATATTTATACAAAATGTATGACTGACGAATCCAAATATCCTATCGTGGATTACATCGGACCCCAGCCATCGCAAAAGAACCTTATTTCCTTTCTTCTCCAATACCTTCTCAACCAAATACGTGTTTGGATACTTGGTAACTTGAATTTCTTCGCCATAGAAGCCTCCTTGAATAGCCATGACTACCACTTCTTCTAGGTAGTAGGTCCTTGGTTCGCAGTGTCGAATCCTGACCACTTTAAATATTTCAGTGCTCCAGTTTGGTGTGTAGCCTTTTGTAAATGTTCCCTTCACTCACGATATCCTTACATAGTCTCCAACATTTGCTTTAGGTTTGTGCAGGTCCAGTTTCTTCTCATTTATATAAACAGTGTGCAGTAAAGAGTTGTCCTTGACATCCGCAGGCTTCATGTTCGTGGTCCTATGTACTTTATGATTATATATTGACACAAGCTTGGGTAATATATCCATCCATTGCAGCTTCTTGTGCTGAAAAATTTTCCATATTTCATTCTTCAAAGTACGTTTAAAGGTTCCACGATACTAGCCGTAAGATCACTAGGTATTTTATGTTTTGACATCAAGGCTCGGAAATTAAAATTGTAGAATTCTTTACAGAGGTCGGTATGTAAATTCTTGCTCGGATCTCTATCTTGCAAAACTATGTAAATCGTATTTGTTATATCGCCACCACTCTTAGTTTTTACAGGCACTGCCCACACATATTTACTGTAGCAGTCAAGAGCTGCCAGAAGGTACTTGTAAACTTTATACTTGCGATCATAAGGAATCATTTCAACCGAGTCTGCTTGATACAAGTCCTTCAAAGCAAACATCCACACTATACTTCGAGACCAGTTTCACCCTATAGGCTTGTGAAGCTCCCCAGCAATGTTTAGACGACTCATTCAATGTAACCATCAATACATAATTCTTCGATGATGCTAGATATTTCATTTGTATATGAGTTATTTCCAGTCTGCTGAGAAGTAACTAGTATACATCTGTCTACAATTTCGTTAACATCATTCCAGTAAACATATTCTGGAAGTCTCCCATCTTCCGTAGATCGAGACCAGAACCTGTGTATGACCCACACAACTGTGCATTCTCCTCACGCTCCTCAAACAGCTCCTCACACAACTATACTGTCTCCTCACACATCTCAGCCCCCATTTACTTATGCAAAGCATTGCTTCACACATATATCCTCAAACTCCTCGCATATCTCCTCACGCTCCTCCTCACATCTCCATATCCTCCACACATAGTTCCATCCTCTCTGCATACCTCACACCATCCATCCACAAATTCTGTATGCTCCGACCTTCTTGAGGGGCACCATATTAACACAAACATCAGTCTTTTACAATGACTTATAGTTTTCATACCTTGTGTAGCAGGATTTATATTATTTTTATACTATGACTAAGGTATTCTTTGCTTCCGCTTATTTTATATAAACTTTCAAATCACAGGACCCGAATTGAATTAACCATTTCCAGCCTACCATTACCTGAGACAAACCATCACAGCATGACTTAAATTAACACGATGTAATCCTACCTCACACCATGTTAAGCACATAACATACCGTAGGAAGTTAATTATCAATGTTCCGAACTTTTTACATAGAATTTCACTACACAAGCATTATATTATAATTTTTTATAGTAAATTTTAATTCATTTACACACATGCATTATCAAACCATCATTCCAATCAGCTATCATTATATTTCAGAAGCTCCTCATAACACATCTCAACCCCCCAGATCAGTTTCACCTTAACGTGTATTTACATGCCTCACAAACCATCAGCGATCCTGATATCAACAATGATTTATGAACATTCAGACATCTTCCACAACCATAATTCAAGTATACACTAACCTATATCTAGCAGTCATATATTTCAAACCTTCAGTATCACGAAACATACCAACCAACCCATCTATTGTACTTTCATTACCGAAATCTTACCAGTCAGTTCAAGGAGGTAGGATACCATTCAATATCCACAAGAGCATGGCAGCAGACAATTTCTACAGCTATAGTCTACATAAAGTGACAAACATAATTGTCATCTAACAACTGAGTTAACTACTCCCTACCAATGAAACAACTTTATAAACCACAATTTTATTCATCACATCAGTACTAGTATAAGCATACATAACACCCATTATATTTACCTTAAGAACACAACGACAAAGAGTAAAAGCAAATCCAAAAAGATTAAACCAAACTACATACATATCACCCATCACCAAAACAAAACTTACATACACTAATGAAACCCTTAAGGCATTTCATATCTCAGACAAAAATTCTACCATGAAGCACAAGCCATACATAAAAAAAATTTATCATTTCAAAACCGAACACCATTATAATCAAAAGAAACTCATTAACCACAAAATGATCTACAGACACAAACACTCATAATACAAGCAATGTAAAACCTGTATAAGAACTTCTCCCTACGTATCGCACATAGCACCGCAGGCGCCGCAGGCACCGCACATATCACCGCAGGCACCGCACATATCACCGCATATAGCACCACAGTCACCGCACACAGCACTGCAAGTTGGTGGTAATATACATATCGAAAAGCAAGAAGTTAGTATACCCATACATATTACTACCGAAGATGAAGTCACCTCTCACGAATCAAGACATGGTCCCCTCCACACATGAAAATTCATGCATTTCCACAAGCACCACTATTTGTTCTGCAGACATAATCATCATCATCTTCCCATTCATATCAACCAACTACCTGAAGCACATACACTGAAGGCATTGGAAATGTCCCTCACCCTCTACAAATAACTCTATACACCTTTAAACATATCACCATATGTACGCAGGTCTGCACATAGCTACACATCAGCCCCACAACTGCATACACATCTGTTTTCATTTTATACATGCACACAATTCAACACATGTTAACCGTTCCTCAGAGGCTACCCATGAGAAGCACATTTAGGCCGCCTGCACACGAGCGGTAGCAACGGCGCGTTGACGTCGCGTTGACGCGCCGTTAACGCCTCGTTCCCCTGCCCACGGGCGGCGGTGTACGGCAGCTTAGTTCACATCGGAACATCACAGAAGGTGCTAAAACAATGGAGGTGGTAACGAGAAAGAAACAAAGGGTTGTTTTCGCATATTTAGTGTACAAATACCTTAAAAAGAAAAAAGAGAGAAGATATTGGGTTCATCCAATGGTGAGCGCAAGATTGATGAAAGGTGCTTTTTCCACCCTGTTTATTGACCTCTGTGAAGACGAAGCGAAGTTCTTCAATTACTTCCGAATGTCGCAGAAATCCTTTGACGAGATGGCTGCAAGGATCGGAGATTTAATTCGTGGCCAGGATACGAATATGAGAACAGCGATTGGAGAAGTTGAAATGCTAGCTGTAACACTGAGGTGAGTAAAACGAATACAATAAAGTAAGTTGGTACATACATTTTATTA
>PNEQ01077717.1:0-25899 GCA_003012365.1 Medauroidea extradentata
ATATATATATATATATATATATATATATATATATATATATATATATATATATATATATATACACATACATACACACATTTTTGTAAAACATATATTAACTAAGTGTCTTTGTGGAAAGATGTTTCTCATTATTTTGACCGTACGAGTGTGAATACGATTACTCAATACGACACACCTGTGATTTGCAGTAGAACGCTAAGACACGTGAGAGTTAAAATCATCTGATGACTGACCAAGAAGCAAACGTGCACACAAGGCATTATTGAAACAAACTGGTGGAGAAATATTTTGACCAAAAAACATGGATGCCTTATATGATTATTACTTACAGAGTTGTTCTCATATGACTGAAAAGTGGCAGAAAAGTACAAATTGATCCAAAAAATTGAAATTTCAAAAGGGCTCAGTTTCTTATGTTAACCCTGCCTGCAACAACGATTTAAAATAAAGTTCTGAATATCTCATAAGTATGTTAAGTTTTGTTAACGAATTGTGCTTTTGTACAATACTAAAACGGTTTTACAGACATGTGAAAAATTCAAATTTTTTTCCCTCTATTTTTCACGACTGATGGGAAAAGGTTTGTTGGGAGGGGGAGACCCGTCACAAAGTTTCAATTTTTTTCCTGGTTATATTCGTATTCACACCACGTAAATAGAAAGTGTCGGACCGCTTGGTTCGGTGCTCAAAACTCCTGGCTCATGGGTAAAAAATCCCTGGGTTCGATTCCTGGCCGGGAGGTCCAATTTAATGCTAACTCAGTGTTGCCGGAAGTACGACTATTTTATATGATCGTACGCCTGTATGTACGACTATTTTCAAATTGTAGTGGTTTAGATTTTATAGTTATATGTTTCGTGTCTAATAATTACTCTAAACAGTATGTACAGTTCTACAAGCCAAAATCTAAAATTGTTATGAAATCGACCTCAACGTTAATTCAACAGGAAACAATCGATAGTATCATAACAATAATTTAAAGTAATAACAACAGAAAGCACTTTAATGAATACCATAGTGAAGGTTAAAATAATAACCACCAAAATATATGTGATAAACTGTTGGTAACAATCATCTTTAGAACAGTGAGAAATTTTTCGCAAATGTTTACGGTATTTGGTAAACGTGAGTGACAAGGAAGGTGGGCTATGTTCACCACCAAAAAAGACGTGTATTCAGCAAAGTGAGGGATAACACAGGTTCACAAATTTGGGGAAGAATGTTTGTCCGAAGGTGAATTTAAAGAGTACGACTGTTACCTGTACATGGAGACGAATACAAGGCCAGGTGTAAATTTTGCGGGCTAACGCTCGTTACCGAAATAAGTAACTTAAGACCATGATTCATAATTTATACTGCTGTCACGACAATGATTTTTTTGTTCCTACACAAGAGCAGATATCAAAAATCAATTTCGCAGTTTTGTTAAAAATTGCTTTTAGTGTTTAGTAAATTTTTTTCTAGACAAATTATTTTATAGCCTTGGATAATTAGTTTATTAATGAGAATTTCCTTGATTGCATAATTTGCTGAAACCAGTGTGTATTTTGTCTTGAGAAATCAGTTAACATTAGTGTGCATTATCTTTAATAAAACTGTGCAACGGTTTTTCGATATCTGTTCTCGTTTAGGATTTAAATAAATATCTTAAAATCAGTATAAATTGAATAGTCCAGTTCTAAAACTCACCTTGTTCATTACCAAGGAAAAATGAGTTCTGAAATGTTTTATGTAGCTTTTAAATGTGCACTAAAGTTGACGTGATGATAGTTTCCAAAACTCGCCTTATTCAATAACAGAGACGCTTTGAAAAACTGTTTGGCCATGTCGCAAATGGGCTTGTAAATCAGTTTCTCGCGATTTGCTCAGTTTTAGTGAAAGTGGACAAGGGGAGTTTTGGAACTGGACCACTCAATTCTGGGTCATGGCCTTAAAGTGGCATGCAACTGATGCAAAACACACATAATGTCCATATAATTTTTTGCAAGCATTTTTGTCACGTCAATAAAAATACTACACGGAGAGAAAAAAATCGTCGAATAAAATAAACGTGATAATTCAGTTACGTTTTATTTGCAAAATTATAATATGTACTAGACTTCGGCGCGACTTCTGGAATGTTGCCATCTGGCAACTCTGTGTTATCTCTCCGGATCGTGTTTGTTGTGTTAGTTCCTTCATCCTCATCACTGCGGAAGGCAATGATGATCACCGCAGTATTATTCTCGCCTAAAAGCCCCACGTGTCCTTCTTAAGGGGCTTCCTTGACTGCGCTTCAAATGCGTTGCAACGAGTTATGGCTATTTTGTACGAAACTATTTAATGCACATTACATTTGTATATCTACGAAAAGAACATACATTTCAAACTATATCGCTATAGTTTTAAAAATTAGGCACGTTTATTAGAAACTTAAATTCCTGGCTACTCAAAAAGGCCAGAAATGGCTTTTCCAGACTGCCGTATAAAAAAAAATTACAACCGGATTCGAAAAAAACGCAACTATAGAAACAAGGAAATATGCTCTCCATAAATAAATTAATTTGGTCACCGCTTAAAATCCCATAGGAAAAAGGATAATAGTAAACTTGCACGCCAGCTGAGTGGTAGGCGCGGAGAAGCGATAATGCATTACATAGGCCTGTCAGCCCTAACCTTACCAATCCTGCCTCACACACAAAAACGCATCTTGAATAGGACAAGTCCATTAATGTGGGGCATCAGCCACAATATTGGATTGTTTTATTTTTGTTTTTTATAATGCTGAAGAAAAGCGTTACATTTGCGACTATAGCGTGAAATCTATTTACCTTGCGCCACAGTTAAAGCATCGCAGTTGAACTTTTAACGTTAATTTAGACCACAACCAGCCCAACAAATTAAAAATATGACTGATTACGGCCTGAAGTAACGTTAAAAAAGTTCATAACCTATTCTATGCTTGTACTGTAGTGCAAGATAAAAATAATTCACGTTATAATCGCAAATTTGACACTTCTCTTTACCAGAAATAAAAAAAAATTTTTTGAGAAATAAAATAATCCAGTATGGCGATTGATACCCCACATTAAGGCCGCCAACAACGAAAAATCAAACGGAAACGACGTAAGACAAACAATATGTGTTTTTAGACCTATCAAAATTAACTTGTGAAATTGAGTATACCGGCGTGAAGGCAGGTAGGAAGACATCCAACAGGCAGACTAGCTAGCTATTTCTATAATCGTGGTCAAACATCTGCAAAAAAGAAAACGTGCAGCTGATATATCCAGGGTTGCACAATGTCCGTACACCGCCAAAAGAGGCGGATGTAATTAATTGAATATTTTAGCATTTGATTTTACGATTCCATTATTCAAAGTATATCGTCAATACACAATACAAACGTAAAGTTAACGTAACTACAGCGCAAAAACATTAAAGAAATTTTATTCAAAACGAAAATACGGAGTAATACGAAATGTCCAGAAACAACCGCGTAATGAGCACATCACTCGAATCGTGGCCTAAATGAAGACGAAAATGTTAGTGTTAAAATGTTGTACGACGACATTTTACATGCACAATGTTGCAACATAGCACTGTAGTTAGTCCCTTCTTGCGCTCCTTAGATATCTTACTTATCTTATTATACTCTTGTTTCGTGTAATTTTGGATAAATCTAACAGCAACTTTTGGGCGATAATTTGTAATATTTTGTGATTTGTTTCACAATGCAAGACATTTTTAGCTCTAAAACGAACCTGGGATGGCCATTTCCGTATTTGTACTGCAAAGTTTGTCTTGTGTGGTGCCACAATTCACAAAATATTACTAATTATTGCCCGTAAGTTGCTGTCAAATTTATCCAAACTTATATGAAATGGGGTATACTACAGTTTTGACCAGCATATTATTGGAGAGGGTTCAAATTCAGAGCAGTCCAACCATGATTCTGCTTTCAATTGACGTAACGTACATGAAATAATACCTGAACGTGGAGCTCATGAGGAGACTTTCCTGGTGCTGTGTTGCCACATTGTGCGCACAAAACGTGTCGTACAGAATTTCGCCACAAGCATTCTCGTTTCCAATTTAGCCCAGGATTTGCACGGTGTGCTTGTTTATGCGGTTTTTTTTATGGACACTATGTATATTATCATATATTTGCTATAGAACGCACATTACCTAAATAGTCCGAAAATAAGTCTTATAATAAAATTAAAACGTTTGCCTTTTTAAAAATAATTTTGCAGATAAAAAGGAACGCTGTTTTTTGACGCAACTTACACGTCACTTACGAACACTTCAATACACTTTTTAGGTTTCCAGAATACATTTAAGAAACTTTTCTTTAACTTTACTTGAAATCCCAGAACTGCATATTAAAATGATACTTAAAAATAAACATATATTTTGGTTCTCTGATAACAGCCATCGTGATTTTGAATTTTATATTGTGCGCGTGCGCTCGTAATAATTTCTACTTAATTTATTTTTCATTTTTTTTTTATTTTCAGCAGGACAGCAAAATGGAGTAGAGGGGCAGAACGGGATACCTGAATAATGTAGTAAAAAACCCTCGGTGAGTTGTTCTGCGTGCGTCCGCTAAGGTTTCTACCTACATAAAATTTGTTTTGGAGGAAGAGAGGGGGGGGTCAAAATGGACTATAGAGCGGAACGGGATACGCTAAAATACTTTAATTTAATGAAAACAACTATTGATGAGTTGTGAGAGTGCATGCGAAGGTTTCTACAAAAACAATCAATTATACTTTGGGGGAGGTGGGAGGCAGAACGGGATACAGCGGAAGAACGGGATAGCCAGTTTTCAGTTTTCCGAAAACGTAGTCAAGACTGCTAAACTTTAGCTTTGCCGAAGCCATTGTGTTCGACTCCGTAACAAGCCATTTATTGAAAGCTATTGTTGGTCAAATTGTACTTTTTTTCAATTGTGTAACCACCTTAAGAGGGAGCGATAGTTGCCATCTTGAATTTTTGTATTTTGTGTCGTAACTTTAGTTTTCGCAATGTTAGGAACTTTACCCTTCTTTAATGTGACTTATTTGAGTAACCCGAATAATTTTTGTGATACAATATAATTCGACAAACAAAAATTCACACCCGGCCATGCCTGGGAATAGAACCAAGAACTTCTCGCACCTAAGTCGGCCACTCAACCAACTTTTTTATGTAATTTTTTTCAGTTTACACATTACATATAGAATGCACCCATATAGATATAGATAAAAACAGACATTTTCTTGGAATGTACATATAAGAATAAGAATAAACAAATTTAAAATATATAAAAGAGAGAAGAGAAACTAATAAATGAAAAATGTTTCCATTACGAGATGTTTGAATCGATGAACCTCAATTTAGCAGGCTGAAATTGTATGTTGTTTATACTACGGTATTACTTAAAATTGCAAATAAACATTGTTCACTTAACTTAATACAATGTTGTGACAAAGGATAAAGAAAAATTATACAGTAAGAAGTATCATAGTGCCTTTGTCTTTTTCACATTTTACGATTGTTAACAAGTCTGTAAAGCAAGTTGCATAGTCTTTGCTACATTCCACACCTTAGTTTAAAAAAAAAATAGATATGGCCCCAAGTATTTAGAAATAATATTGTTTTGTATGATTTGCCAGTGATCTTCACGTAATGTCTGTATGAATTCGCTAATTTGAAAGGGAACACTTGAGATGTTCACAAAATGTATTGTTACAAGTTGGAGCTAGGTACGTTTGGGGATGGAGGTCTTTGATAAAAGAAAGAAAATAAAGCTAACCTAGTTTATTTACAACTGGCTATACAAAAAACCTATGTCTATAATTATTATTCACAATAAATGTCAAACAAAACAAATAACTACTATTTACATAAAGGAAAATAAATACATCTACATAAGTTCTCTGTATATGGAAAGGTTTCTAGTCACTCACAATGGTGGCCCCAATGAAAGAATACCGAGGAATCTTTTGTGGCCAAAAACACCTTCCTACTACTTGCTGCGGTCCCATTCGCTGGACACCCTCGAACACTCGTTGCAACCCAATACTTCCCGTCACTATCACTTAAGCTCGCACCAGGCACCTGCCAGCCAAAACTCTCTCTTCTCTGCCGCAGCACCTTCTTATATACCTACTCTAACATCTCGAATTCTCTCGGCAAGTCTCTCATCTCCAACCTCCTGGAAAGGCGTCGTTTCAAAGTCTAGCATCACCCTGAGAGATAATGAAGGAACAGGAACATTCCAGATCACGATATCTCCCTCGGTTACCCGATATTGGGTGCAGGTGGTCGCCGCCGCACATGGGCGACACAATGTATGCCGAACCTCTTTATTTTTGCCGCTGCTATATCGGCTTACACTGCTCTCCGATTACAGCGGCGTGCAGGTTGTTATCGTGGAGGAGTAATACAATCCATGGAGCACACAACGAGGTCTTTTAACGCTGCCACCACTGAATTGTATTACACCGCCCAGCCAGACAGTCGCGACTCGCAACAGTGCCCCCAGTTCGTCTCGAGCAGACACAACAGACTCTGGTCCATCATAGAGAGCCAGCCTGTCAATATGCACAACCTTGTGTTTTCTTGTCCGAGAGCCCTTGCGAACAATCCGGAAGACCGCATCATTTATCTTCTTGACAATTTGGTAAGGGCCTTTCCAGCATTTCTGTAGTTTCGGACAGTATCCTTTCCATCGGTGTGGGTTATACAGCCAGTTGTCCTCCTTGAAATGTAATTTCATGTCCCCTCCGATCATACCTCGTTTTCATCCGGTCGCTGTTAACTCTAAAATGTTGCCGAGCGAAGTCATGGACTGTGCTCAATTTGCGACGCAGTTCATCAGCATACACCATCGGTGAAGCAGGCTCATCTTCTGCTGGCCTCCCAAACAGTAGATCACTTGGAAGACGAAACTCTCGCCCTAACAGCATCTTCGAAGGTGTTACCCTTGTGGCTTCATGGACAGCTGACCGATATGCAAGGAGAAACAGGGGCACCTTGGAGTTCCAGTCGTTTTGATTGTCGGCTACAAAAATGGACAGATACTGTTCTAAGGTACGTTCTAGCCGCTCGACCATCCCATCCGACTGAGGATGCAAAGGAGTAGTCCGTGTCTTCGTCATTCCTAGAATTTTGTTCACTTCCTGGAAAAACTTGGCTTTAAAATTGTGGTCCTGTTTGGAATGAATTTCAAGTGGCACTCCTAACCTTGAGAGTACATGGTCCACTAAAGCATCGGCCACTGTGCTAGCCTCTTGGTTAGGTATTGGTATGACTTCAGGCCACTTGGTGAAGCAGTCTTGCGCCACCAATAGGTACCGATTCTTCCTCAGTCACTGACAAGGGACCTAAAATATCTACTGCCATACTCTCGAACGGGGCTCCAAAAATGTACATCTGAAGATCACCACGCCCTTTAGTTCTTGGTCCCTTTCTTGCTGTGCAAGCATCACATGTTCGGCACCACCTCTCGACATCATACCTTCAATGTAGCCAATAGTATCGCAAACTAACTTTGTTGAGAGTCTTATTAATTCCAAAATGTCCTCCAGCTGCTAAACTATGAAAGTCCTTCAGCACCTCTGGAACTCTAATTTCTGGGAGTGCCAGCTGTAGGCGTGTTTCTTGGCTACCTGCACTTTCCCAGCGATGGTACAGGACAGCATTTCTCAGAGATAGAGAATCCCATCGTGCCAAGTATGCCTCATTTGTAGTACTTTGATCAGATAACTCGGCCCACTCTGGGTGCTGGCCTTTTTCTTTCCATTCCATTACTGGCCCAAGAGCAAGGTCCTTTCTCTGATCTTCGCCAATCTTTTCATCGCTCCAGGGAGAAGGTTCATTGCCAGTTGTGAACTCTTGGATTCTTGTTCTCCAAGCAGTTGGTGTCTTCCCAGCCTTCCCTTCTTGGCGATCACAATGAAAGCATATTGGCTCACATGGCCTCCTGGACAGTGCATCAGCATTGTTGTGTAAGCGATCCGGTCTATGCTGTATTTCAAAATCGTACTCAGGAAGATGCTGCATCCACCTAGCTATCTGTCCTTCTGGTTTTTGAAGTTCAGTAACCAATGTAATGATGCATGATCTGATCGTAGAATAAAATGCCTTTCATATAAGTAATGGTGAAAAATGTGAAATAGACTTGACCATTGCCAGGAGCTCCCTGCGAGTTACACAGTAATTTCTTTCAGGCTTATGTAACACATTGCTGAAATACTCTTAATGGTCTCTTTTTCCCATCCTGGATTTGTGACAACACAGCACCAATCCCCACATCGCTCGCATCAGTGTCTAAAATGAACTGCCCATCACTTCTAGGGTAACCTAGGACAGGAGGTGGACAGGAGGTGAAACCATTATTTCCTTTAATTTTCTGAATGAGGATTCACAATCTGGGGTCCAGAAAAATTTCTCTTTTAGTCTCAGTCAACTCATGTAATGGCTTTGCTATTGTGGCGAATCCATGCACGATACGCCGATAGTAAGCACACAGCCCAAGGAAACTTCTTACTTGAGTCCGATCAGTTGGATGTGGCCAATCTCTAATTGCTTTCGTCTTCTCTGGATCTGTTCCTATCCCTTCAGCCGACACTAAATGTCCAAAATTTTCACTTTCCTTTGGAACATATTACACTTTTTGGGAACTAGCTTCAAATTAGCTGCTGTTATCCTCTAAAGCACTGAATCAAGACATGTAAGGTGTTCATCAAATGTCTTCCCTGTAACTACAATGTCATCTAAATAAACCTAACAAATATGCAAAGGTAGTACTCTTTCCATAAATCGTTCAAATGTTGCTGGAGCATTGCACATTCCAAAAGGCATGACCTTGAATTGCCAAGTTCTTTTCCCTTGTACAGAAAAGGCAGTCTTCCCTCTAACATTCGGGGCCACTTCACATTGCCTGTAACCACTTTTCATGTCCAAGGTTGAGAATCATTGGGACTCAACCAGGCTATGCAGAGTGTCATCTATCCGAGGAAGTGGGTATGAGTCTTTCCTGGTCACATCATTCAGCTGCCGGTTATCTACACAAAATCTTGTTGAGACATCTTTCTTCTTAACCAACACAACTGGACCATAGGCTGTTCGATGGTTCTATCACATCCAGATCCTTCATTTCCTTCAGAATGTCATCAACTATCTCATGTGAAGCAAAAGGTAGATGTCTAAGGGGTTGCTTGATATGTCTGGTATCTCTTTTATTAATATGGTACCATGCCACAGATGTCCTACCAAGATCATGTGAACCACATGAAAAGCATTTTTATTTTTATTTAGAGTTCTGCAACAGCAGTCTCTTGTCTCCAGTCCAGGTTTTCCTTTGCCCTCTTCAGGAGTTCTGTTAGTGGTTCTGGCAAAGTATGCTTCACAAGTTCTTCCCTTAAGACCTTAGATACAGTGGTGTTTATCTGGGTAACCTGCTTACACAAGCCAATCGTTGCCCCCTCCTCAAGACGAATTTGCCTTGTCAGTCAAGTTCATCATTCTAACATGGAAATTATTTGATCTTGATGAAACCAAAGTCCTTGCTATAAGTACTCCATCAGGGAGGTTACTCCCTCTTCTCATAGGCTCGATTAATCCTAGGCACCTTACAAATTCTCCTACACAGCGCCCTGGTATCACAATTTCGCTAGAAGTGGGTAACACAGTGGCCTGACAACAAACTACAGGGCTGCTGACTGGTGATGTTAATTATGGTCGTGGTATCAGTACCAACTTGGTTTCACCTACCTTCAAGACCCCCAGTCGAGTGTCAATGCAGCATCCTAGTTTCCGTAGAACATCTAGCCCCAGTAAACATGCTTCCACAATATCCGCTATCTAGATTTCATGTTCTTACTGTAGTTCACCCAATTTTAGTTGCAAACACTTCTTCCATTTCACTGGTGTTGTGTCACCAGTTACAGTGTTTAACATGCACACTCCAGTGCTTTGATCATGTAATTGCTAGGGAAAGGCCTAAAGATGTTTGGCCTGACGACAGTAATAGTCAACCCTGTACCTACAACCATCTGACAGGGTACATCATTCAGGCTGCCCTCTGCCAGCAATGAATCAACTTTCTGTTTCACCGAACGTACTTGAAGGAATTGTGGGGCCTTACCTCCAGCAATCACTGACCTTCGTCCCTTAAGACCAGTGTTTACATGTTTCCCGAATTTTTGAACTAATTGATTGATGTCACCTGGCTCTCTGTCCTGGTTTCTTCGCTGATACTCTCGGCACTGGGCTGTCAGGTGTCCATGTCGTCCACACCCCTTACAGTCTGGCCACTTTCCTGTTTGAGGGCGGTGTTCCGAAGCACCAACTCTGTTGAAATTGATGCTAATTGCTGTCTTAATTTCCTTCCGGGTATTCTCGATTCTGCTCCCCTCTTCTTCGCTTGTTACTTTCGCTCCTCGCACCACACGCCGATTTGCTGGCTCCTGCCTTGTTGACTCGACTTCCAGTGCACGGGCTAGAGCAGCTTGCATGGTACGAGGCGCTGCCAGGTATACTGCTTGTCGCACCTCCAAGTTCTGCAATGGCAACAACAAAGATCCCAATGGCAAGCACATCTCGCGCCTCCTCTGTACGCCCTTCAAGTGACAGATGAGCTAGTCTCACAATGTCTTGCCAAAGTTCCTGAAGTGACTCCTCAGGTCGCTGGCTACGGCTTCGAAGTTGGGCTTGGTGGGCATGTCGTAAATAGCAGTCCCCGAAGTGCAGCTCCAGGGCAGAGACTAACGTAAAATGCTCCAGGCAATGTCG
Organism: Medauroidea extradentata; assembly: GCA_003012365.1. Taxonomy (NCBI): domain Eukaryota; kingdom Metazoa; phylum Arthropoda; class Insecta; order Phasmatodea; family Phasmatidae; genus Medauroidea; species Medauroidea extradentata. Next base: position 10,765 of record PNEQ01077717.1, read on the forward strand.
TTCAGGCAAAGATTGGAGTATACTGAGTGCAGGGCTCCTCAACTCTGCTGCCAGCTAGTTGGCACGTTGCTCTTTCTACAGGTCGTCTTTCACACTTCTGATTTTCTTTTCGACGTCTTCATTAACACTGTCAATTCTATGGTCCACTAATTCACTGACATTGTCAATTTTTAGGTCCACCATTTGAGAAACACTTTAAATTTTTTTGTCTACGTACTCTATTTTAATATGCACTTGCTTACTAATTCCCTCTATCTTCTTGTCTACATTCTCATTAACACTGTATATTTTCCTATCGACATTTTTATTAACACTGTCAATTTTCCTATCAACACTGTCTATTTTCTTGTATACATTTTCTTTAACACTGTATTTTTTTGTCTACATTTTTATTAACATTGTCTATTTTATTGTCTACATTCTCATTAACACTGTCAATTTTGTTATATACACCACTTATATGGCTACTTAGTCCCTCTATTAGTGCTCGCAAACCCCCTAACTCACTAGAAATTTTTCTGGTGAACATAAAATTATTACCAAAAATTCCCTACCTAATAAAAATTAATAAGTTTGATTAAATATCTAACCCTCTACACTTATTTTTAACACTATTTAAAACATTTAATTAAATTTTAAATAATTACCTCCTTCCCACTTCTGACACCAGTGCTAGGATAAAGTTGCCTAATTTGGTGACATTTCCTAAATATTTGTAATTAAATTATTAAAACATAAATATTTTCTGCTGATTTAATAAGGTTTATGTACACCCGTATTTTGGCAAAAATAATACAATAAAATAAATTCCTGAGATAAAGTTACGAGGGAGGGGGGTGGACTGTGTAAAACCTTCACAAGTATACCTAATATGGTGATACAATGTCCTAATTTGGTTATATAGTTCTATCTTCGTCTGTGTTGTATTCGTTGTGCTGTCTCGCCTACAATCATTTCTGTCGCTGTGTTCATTTGTGTCGTCCTCGTCGTTTCCTGTTCATATACTTTGATCTGTCTGTTTTTTGTTAGTCTCTATTATCTTATACTGATTATATTTCTATTCTGGAATTATTTATGCGTGTGTTGACAAAGACCAAATCTGGTTTTATTTATTTAATTTTTTCGTAATTTTTGTTGCATTTTTTATTTTCTTCCAATTTTTATGTTTTTGTTGGTTTATCTGTGACTTGGCAACATTCGCTAGCAATGGAGTATATCCATGAATACTCATCTAGTCAAAGTTTGAATCGCTAATTTTTGAAACAAGGCTGTACGTTTTTTTGTCATGTGCCACTAAACCCAGGCCGCCACGACCCGGGGGTAGATAAAGTTGTCTTCAGGCGAAATAAATAACCTTTCCAAAGAAACCTACCTACATTTATGTCGTTAACTGTGCATTTTGTTTAGTAGGCAGTGTAAATACGTGAGCCAAGTTCCATAGCTTTGAAAGAAGATACGTAATAATCAACACCACTATTTTGTAAACATTTATACTTCAAAACTCTGATTGTAACTATTTTCCTCGAACCGCTGATACAGACAAATTCCAGCTTCGATTACATGACTGAAGTACATCTTGCATAAATTGAACTCCTAAAATTGGCATTCCCTCGAAAAGGAATTCGGAGTGAATCTTGCTAGCAAGTTTATGAGGGCCTCAGGATACCCTATACGTCTCATGACAACCTATTTGCTCTATCAAAAGCTTTTTATAGGTCTATGTTGAGTAATGAAGTTGGCTCATTTAGTATTGCCGCAAGTAGTTGTGTGTCACGTAATGCTACTAGGCCATGCATTATTGTTTTTTTTTTCCAAAGCGCAATATTGTTCTGGTCCAATAACACGCCAATGTTACTTTTATACGAGCTGCTAGCACTTTTGCTATAATTTGATAGTCTGTTCAAATAAATGTAATTTGTCTGTAATTTGACACTGAAGCTGTAATTATAAAATTCGTAGGTAATGCCATATATCCCTGGGGACTTTCGTGTTGGTATTGTTGTTTTAATTTGGCTATATATCTCAGCCTCTGTAGGAGGTTGTAATAAATGTTCGCATATTGTTCGGTAGCTAAAGAATGATTAATCGTATTCACCATACTTTGCATGGCTGTCATATATACATGTTCTTTGAAAAAAAAAATGTATAAAATACATGTCAAACGCCCTTTATATAGGAGTTAGTATCTTTGCATGAAATCCCATCACTGTCAACTGTATGAGTGATATGACGTTTCGTACGTTGTGTATGCGCATGTGTGATAGGTTGCTGTTATGTCCTGTATGTAGAGTATTTTCAAGTTTTGGCGACTGCAGTTTTAATAGCTTACTTTTAATGTCTCGTATATGGGTACACAATGTCTAGTCAGAATGACTTATACTGTTTAGCTCACATAATTCTCGGACGTAACAATATATCGCAGATGCTCTGTCCTTCCTCGCTTCAGCTGCTTCTGCTCTAAAGAATTTCTGAATTTTCGGCTTTGCACACTTTTCCCACGAACGTGTCTTGTCGATAAATCTGTTTTTATGCAATTTTAGCTGTCGCTACGCCAGTGAAAATTCAGTGCGCAACTCAATTACCTTCAGAAGCCTATTGTCTAGTTTCCAAAATCCTCTTCCTAAAACTATTGGTCTCTGAAAAACACACGAGAATAGCACAACAGAATGTTCTGTGAATGAGGTAGGAATCACGTCATATGTTCTTACACAGCATTTTTGAAGAGATGATATGTAAAAGCGATCCAGTCAAGATAGCGACATTGGTCCATGGTACGTAAAGTGTGGCGTGGGAACATTAAAAAATATCTATATCACTTATGCGTGTTTGACTAATTTTTTTAAGGGGAGGGGAGGGATGCCACACTGGCACCGAATTAACATATATAGTCATCTATCGCGTCCCTTTACAAACACGAGAAAAAAATCAGTTCAAGAAGTTCAACCATTTACCGCTAGAGAGCACTGCCAAACACTGGCGCGGAGGGGGAAGGCAAGTAGCAGGAGAGGAGAAAATAAATAATTAAAAAAAAATTAGGCAAGTTTTTCAAGTGATACTGCGTTCCTTGCGCCCCCCTCCACTCGCTCCACCTAGCTACGTGCATCACACATACAGTAGCACCACCCGCTGCTGCCACTGCTCATCTGTGTAATACAAGGAGTGTGTACCCCTCTCACATTTCCCATGTTCGATACGTGATAACAATAGAGCGATAAGAGAACCACGCTTGACTAAAATTATATTGCCTCTCTTCATAGTGCGCCGAACTTACGTGTGAGGTTTTCCTTGCAGTCGTTATCTCAGTGATCCCAAAATGTTACTTTTGGGTAGTATGAGGTAAAAATCAATGCACACATCTCGTTTTGCATTTAACGAATTCAGGTAGTGTTTTCGAAGTTACAGCAGTCTAAAAAAGCTTACCGAGAAGCCCGAAAACCGCGATTCTAACAAGCGTGCTGACTTTTTAAAATTATAGAAGCTTTATTTTAAAGTGCATTATCTGTTGGTATATATTTAACAGCAATATAAATAATTTAAGCTGTTTCGCATGATACATAATATACCTGACAAACTACTACACCGTCCGCTTGTGCCAGCTACAGCGATGGTGTTACAATTTATCACGCAAGATATTAATGTAATTTTACATATTGAAGCATGTCATTTACATAATATTAACTCAATTCGGTTTGCTATGTATTTTATTTTCTTCACTACACCGTTCTGCGTCATTAAATTGTAAAAACAATATCTGTAGAAGTAACGATATCGCACACGTATACACCGTACGTCTTTTTTGTTGGTACCTATTCCCATTATTAAAAAACTAAAGTGAAATTATTTAAAGAAAACCAGACGTTTCCTAACGTCTAGTTTTATTTACATTGACGTTGCAGGTCTCACTGTACCTTTTAATACTGTTTAGTAATATCTTACAAGGATATATTTTACTCTACGATGTATAACGAATTTTTTGTGCGACATGTGTGTGTATGTATACATAGATTAAAGTTACTCACAGGGAACATTTTATCCTTTGTACGGTATTAATTTTGTTCGTTGTAATAATTTTATAGATATTATTAACGAGTCAGTATGACTCATCGGAACTTTCTTACTAAATAAATAAATCCAACAATACTTACTGTTTTCTTGTGTACATAAAACAAAAGTCGTAATATAAGCACCCTCGAAACATCGTGTTAAGAATAAGAATGTGCTTGATGATTTGGAACTAAACTGAAGATTTTAATGCAGAAATGAATTTGTTTCCAAGGAAAAATAAACTGAGTAAACACTATTACTGATACCTGCCTGTTGTCTTATTTTAACTAGGCTACAAAATCTGCAAGATTTTGATTCATAACAGAAATTTATAAAAGTTACATTGTCTTGTGTAGCACAAAATGATTAGGTTTAAAAGAGTATACATAAAGTTTCTCTGACGAACACTTATAATTACGTCTAATATTCAAATGTATTTATAATTAGGCCAAACTGACCATACATAAATTATTTTAACTTAAGCTGGCCTCTGAATGAATGCATTTTGCGTGTTCGAGACCTGTAAGTGCAGAAACGGTAAGGGTTACGTAACACGCACATCATTCCCCTCCAGCCTCCGTAGCCACTAAGCGCAAGTATGAAATATACAACCTTCTAGCATACAGCTAGCCTCTACAAGACATTTAATGGTGACCCTATCATTTTAACACGTACTATAAAAGTTAAAGGTGTGTTTTACATTTGTATACCGTTTAAATGATTCAGCGCTAAGATTTCTCAAAAAGGACGGCAAAAAAAAAACACCAATTTCCTAAATTTTGGCCTCTAGAAAATATGCCACAATGCGTAGAGCGGAACCTTAAAAGGGCATTTTCGCGTTTGATGTACCTTGAATGTTATTCCTTAGCATATATTGATCATGCGGGTTGAGGAATTTTCGAATAATCTAGTAAAGGGCGAATGCTTCAGCAAAAGTGTTTCTGTGTGTTCTTAAAAACACATTTTTTTTTCACCAAACTATTCGACGTTCCGATTGAGCTAATGCACGAAAAGAAAACACACTTCGTACAAAGACGGGGTGTCATTGTTTAGACATTATGTTCATTAAAACGCTGGTTCTAAGCCTTCCACATAGCTATAAATGGCACTTTCAAACAGCCTTCCTTGAAAATGTACTAACCGGATGTATGTGAAACCAGGATATAAATGTGCCTTGAACTTTACTACAGACTTTCAAGCAATAAAATTATATCATCGCAATAAAGTCCCATAGTTAAAAATGAATCGGAGGGAACCTTGCCCTCTAGTTCAGCGCTTGCTTCGTTGTGGTGAAGCGGCATTTGATGCGCGCTTCAAACTCGCCCTTATATTTTCGTCACTTCTGAATCTAGGTAAACGGTGCTCTTTGACTTGTTCTTCAGATGTAGTTGCCGTAATTACTACGTTAGTAAATGAAATTTCTAAATCTCGCAAGTGCATCAGCGTAGAAGCAGTTTGATAATATATGTTTTAGTTAACTTATCGACCATGTAAATAGAATTGTCTTTATGTATTTGTAGGATCATGCACTTCTGATACATTTATTGAATATTGGATGTAATAAACTAGGCTATTGAAGTATTTTCATTGTGGGCGAATTTTCTAATCAACATGAAGAACTTAAAATTTTTAAGAAACAAAATCAACCGAAATCGACTTAACTGTATTGTATATAATAATTAGTAATTTTTTTATCAAACTATCGATTCATACTGACTGGACATTTTATTTTACACGCGCAAACATTAAGTGACGTGTCCAGAGGGGATAGAGTTTCCAGGCGTCAGCCGTTATGCGCGGAAAGATACGAATTATCTGAAAGTAGAACTTCAGCAGGTCTTTTATGAGTGCTCTTTTCATCCCGAACTACATATGGAAAATATTATATGAAATTTCTAATTTTTCTACACAAACATGTTAAATTGGCATCGGAATTTTTCGTTCTTGGAAATTTATAGACGGTTTTAAATAAAAGAGGACATGCAAATTATCTATCATTCTTTGTTTGAGACTTTCTTCATATAGTATGTCCTAATGTTCTGCGGGAAATCTTCTCACGCAAAAAATTCATTTTAGACTTCAAAAAATACTGGGGTAATTTTATAGACTTTAATAACACGTACGCCTATAGTTACAAAAAAATCATAAAATACATTTTAACAATGTATTGAGATGTTAAATGTTTGTTGCAATGGGAGTATACAATTAGAATTTATTGGTTTGTCGACATACGCTATTGTTCATGTTTACTAATCAAATTTGTGTTGAATGACAAAGTACAAAAAAGAGCAAAAAACATACAAAAAGGCAATTCCAGAGGAATTATTTTAGTTTTCTTTTATCAATGTAACAATGTATTATTTCTACGTTATTGAATTATTCTCTTTTATACGTGAAAGTAAATTTTTCTTAAAATTTCCGAGATAACTAACAACACTAGAGCAAAAAGTGATTTTAGAGTAAGTTACCACAACACAGCTTTACGTATACAAAGTGTTAACTTCATTGTTGTTAACTTATATAACCAATTATAATCAGTTGTTAAGAAAATCGAAAGAAATTAAAACTAAATTTAAGAGTGTTCTTCTGAAAATGCATGTCATTAATGATAATTATTTTATTAAGTTGATGAATGTTTATCTTTCATCTGCGTGTTTATTTGTAGATCAAAATTTTATTAACCTATGACATTGTAATATTTCTGTATTTTTTACATGTACATGGTGAATGACACCGTGTGTAATAATGTTTCACAGTGCAAGGTATTTTTGTTTCTATCAGACAGATCCTGTACTGCAAATATGTGCATGTATAATAGTTGTTATACTGCTGTGTGTAGCTAATTGTGATAAACAGGATGCAATAAATGAGTAATTAAATAAAACCTCCTAAACTAAAATACAAAAAATCTGTCACCCAATTTGTTTACAGTGTTTTACTGCGTCTTCGTATTATTTTTTTCTCATGACAAAAAAAACTGGCTTAGGCTAATTATAATCAGTTCAGTGATAAAAACTCCGTTAAGTATATAGGCCTAGGCCCTAATCAGCTTCAACTGTAGGTTTTTGTCTTGAAAGAACAACGTAATCATAATACAACATTTTAAAAACAATACTGAAGACAAATTTCTGGTATGTGTTTATTGTTTAGGCTTCAAAAAAGTGTCACAAAAGTAGTGGAAATGAAGGATCGTACTGTAAGTTGGCATTGCGGCCAAACGTTTATGCTCTTTTGTATCACAAAATTCCTCCTTCATTCAAACGTAATTTTAGCAAAATTTAATAATGACGAAATCAGTCATATTTTACAACTTCTACACGACATTTGGTTTTCCATCATCCATTTCGTAATCATCAACATTGTCCCAACAATTTTATTGTCTTCAGAGAGACGCTACTCCCATGGATGGAATCTCACTTTTTATCGGAAATACCTACAATGATTAAAATGTATGCGGAAGTAATTATTTCTTTACGAAATGCTTGTTATTATTAATCTAACAAATTATTATCAGTGCATTATATGAACTGTTTCTTATTTTAAAATAATATAAGTATATAATTAGATAAATACCTGCTTTGAAGCTTAATCTTATACCAGGTACAATATATTAATTTATAAAAAGTAAAATATAATATTCTATAGAGCATCTGACGCTTCGATTGCTGTACAGGCTTAAATGGACAATCGCTCTCTTTCTAACGCACGGTAAATTACATAATCACTGTCCTTTCATTGACTTGCACTGTTGCCAAAAATTTCATATTGTAACATTGATCTTAAAATTTTCGCGTAATGTACAGTATCAAAACGCGCATCGGATGTTATATGTTTCATCATTTGCACATTGTTTTAAAAAATAACTTAAAAGTGTTAATAGCAATATCGTATTAAAATTTTTACGGTGCGTGACATCTTCTATCTGTACTTTATCGGTCTTGACTTCATCTATCATAAGACTAACATATTTTTTGTTACTTGTATAGAATTTTTATCTATCCTTATGTTCGTTTCGGTACAGAATGAAGCAATAAAAAGTTGATCAGTGAGAAACATTTTTGCTATTGAAGTTAGTAGGGGGCGGAAAACGAGAAAGTTGCTCATAATAAGCTAAATTTATTTTGAAAAGCAACAGCTTTACAATAGCTTCAATTGTTCTCTTGTTTATTGCAAGATTGTGTAATGTATTGGGTGAACGCACTTGCCATTCAAACCAAGTCTTCCGAAGGGCGCTCGAAGTTCCGGTGTTTTTACTGACTGTGAGGTTCTGCCAGGATAGGATAGTAAATAACATGTATTTTTTAAGTCAGCGGACTTTTTTCTCATCCCATATCTTAAAATATTACACGAGTGCACCCGTGTCTCGCGGCCACGTGATTTGTATTGTCCAGTAATTGATTTCGGATCAAATTTATTTGTATGGATGGTAAATCATTAAAAACAAACTATGTAGATAGGCTACGAGGGAGGGAGCGAAATATTGTGTTGAACATATTCTAATATTTTTGACATACGTACTACTGACGAAATTAAGGACACTTTCAAAGTAACCAGCAGTTTCAAACTAATCATTTATACTCTTGGGAAGAAACAACAGCAGCACATTCAAAGTTGAAACCGAAAATGAAAGGCAAACAAAAATTCCCTCTGATCTGTAATTTCTGCTCCTTGTTCGATAGTCACCTATTTTATTGAAAATGCGTTAATATTACATTTACTTAAAACAAATTATATAAATTTCTTTGGAAAGAATAATACGGGTACGAATTTGAATAAATAAAATATTAAAATTAACAACATACAAATGTATAGAACTTACAAAACAAAATATCTGAGTGTTTACACAGATCATAAGTCAAATTGAATACAACATAATACGAAAGGCAAATAAGAACAAAATGTTATTTAAGAGTAAGTAACTATAACACAGCTACGTATGAAAGAAATGGGTGTGAGCCAGTTTTTTTTAAATTTAGCATGAAAGGAATTTAAAATTAATATAAAGAGAGTCCTTCTGGAAAATACATGTTATAATTCAAGTGATTTTATTGAGTTGATAAGTGTCTAACGTTGATCTGTATGTTTATTAGTAAACTTTATATTTATAAACCTATGACGTGATATTTATGTATTTTTAAAATATGCATGACGAATTGTGCTGTATGTAAGAATGTTTCATAATGCGGGATATTTTTTTCCTTTTATAAGATAGATAGTATACTGCAAATATAATTGTACACATAATGTGTGTGTAGTTTACTGTGGTAAACAGGATGCAATATTAATAAATAAGCCAAAAAGCCTAAGGCAGAGCAAGCGCAAAAACTCTGTCACCCAGTTTGCTAGAGTTTTTATTGCGTCTTAACCCTACGAGGCAGCCTACGAGACTCAAGTCACGTCAGAAACATGATAAATATATATTTTTAAACTCTTGTAATGCGGTAATTCCCCTACTGTTTCGCCGAATGTATAAGGGCTGAATCGGTATAGAGAGGAGAGTTCGTTTTGGTTGTGCTAGAAGAAGGTGTTATGCTTGTGGAGAGAGACTGGTGAAGACATCTTTGTGACGTCAAAATCTACTGTGAGGCGGCAGGCGGCTACCTTCGGAGCAGTGTTAGGTGAAACAAGAGACTGCTGCAGCGGGCTGACGAGCGAAGAGGTGCGTGACGGGAGTTGAAGACCTCAAGAGTGAAGACAGCGATGCAATCGGGGTGCTGCGCAGCACACGGCGATTCATTACCACTGCGGACTGTTAAGGTTGTACACTGTCACTATTTGAGAGCCTGTTGACAGGATATATGACTGAATTTTAATGTGATTTGTAGGGTTTAATTAATTGATGGTAGAAATTTTTTGTGCTTTAACTGTCCAAGCTAATTAATGTGTCTGCGACACAGGAGTAATTGTGTGCATAACTAATTTCGTTGTGAAAGTTATAGTTGATTGCTGTTTTGTGTTTTTGTAAGCTTGGTGAGCCAGTAAATCAATAACTTTATTCAACTCTTTTCTTTCTAATTATAAGACCTCTATTCCAAATAGCTCAGAGAATTGCCCACATATAAAGTTTTGCTTAAACTTGTAACACTGGTGTCAGAAGTGGGATAGAGGCGTAAATTAATTTCATATTTAATTCTGTAAATTAAATCATTTGCAGACAATTACTATTTAACTAAATTTAGCCATTTTAGAAATTAAATGTTTAAATTTCAATTGTAAATGTGCATGATTACAAGAATTATGTCAGCAGAGATAGAGGGAATGAGTGGCCAATTAAGTGGCCAAATAAATTCAGTCAAAGACAGTGTAAATGAAAATGTTGATAAGAAAATTGACGATGTTAGTAATCTTGTAAACAGTGTAAATGAAAATGTCGATAAGAAAATATATAGTGTAAATGAAAATGTAAATAAACAGGTAGATAGTGTAAAAGAAATGGTGTACCAGGAAACAGAGGCTGCAAACGAGAAGGTAAGCAGCATAAAGGAAGAGATAGACAATGTGAACCAGAAGGTGGACTATGTGAAAAAAAAGCATGCAGCAACAAATGGATGAGCTGAGGAAGGAGTGTCAAGAACTTCGTCAGCGTCAAGCAGGTAGCCATCTTGTTACCGGAGAAGACAAGGTTATTACTGAATCAATATCTGAAGGCGGCGAAGAGAAGACTACGAAGTTTGAACCAGGCTGTAGTGTGATTCACAACCAGGCAGAAAATGGGCTGCAACATGTTTGTGTATGTAGTGTGCCTGCATCGAACATTGGAAAGGAAATTTGTGTCAAGCCTGCTCCTTACGATGGCCAGACTCCGTGGCGAGAGTAACAAAACCAGTTCGAGATTGTGGCAACCATAAATGTTTGGTCTGACCAGGTCTTGTGGCTGTGCTGAGGGGATCTGCCCTCAGTATACTCCAGTCGCTTCCAGAAAAACAATGTCTGGAGTTACTGCCCTGGAGCTACGCTTCGTAGACAAGTACTTACAACATGCCCACCATGCCCAACTAAGAAGCCGCACCCAGAGACCAGGAGAGCCACTGCAATAATTTTGGCAGGACATTGAGCGACTCGCCCATTTGTCATTCGAGGGGTGTCCAGAACAGGCACGAGATATCATAGCAGTCGGCTTCTTCGTCGAAGCTATCGCCGATGTAGAGGTGCGCCAAACAGTTCGCCTGGCCGTCCCCAGGACGACGAGAAACAGCCTAGAGAACATTCTGAAGAGAATGGAAAAACAATGAATGCAATTAAGAACAAATTCACTCCGATTACACCCTACCCTCGACAACAGGGGCGACCAAGCTGTTGGGAATGTGGAGAGCCCGGACACCTGAGAGCCAAGTGTCCACGGTGGCTACAGAAAAACAGAAACCAAGAGCAGGATGAAGCTGCCCGATCTGGCCAGCCGTCGAGAACATGTAAGCACCACACTGAGAGAAAGAATTGTTTCATTATACTAAATATATTTGTTTGGGTGATGTTTGCTTCAGCTAAACAATATTTTTTGGTAAGATCAAACTTGGAGTCATCCAAACAAATTTATATATTTCCCTCGACCAAATTATTCATTTAAACGCACTTTGTTTGTGCCAAACGTATATTTGGTTACTAAAGGACGTCGAATAAATATTTTGTGTAAACAAACAACTTGTTACAGCTTGCCAACAAAATAATATTGTTAGTTATAAGTGATGTGCTTTGAACCAAAACTTTTTTTTCGATGGACTAAATTATTTTGTTGGCGAAACTAAATCCTTTTGGTTGACTTGCGGAAGATGGCAGGCTGGCGTCCGTGAGCGAAAAGATGGCGAACGCTGTATACCTCAACTTTCAAAGTATAAGCTTGTGCGACAAGTAGGACGTCTCAACTGTTAATCAGCATTATTAAAGTAATCTTAATTTTAGCTATAACAATTTCAAAGTGGTTTATTCGATCGATCATAATGGAAAATGCTATAAACTTGGAAAACACCGCAGCTGCACGTCTAGTTCTTTGTGCTGCGATGCAGGGCAATAATTTGGTAATATTATTTGACGTCGTTTACACATTTTCGCACACGGAAGACAAAAATGTTTGAAATTAAAGCAGTTCAATCGTAATTTAATATTAGGCCAAAATATTCCTATACAAATAACAATCCCATTAACACAGAAGCACTCGTAGCTCAGTTGGTTAGGTCATGATTAGAAAGACGTAAGCGAAGGGGTGGCGGATCAAATCCTGCTCCAACCATAGTTTTTTTAGGTCTTAAAATTTCAGAAATTTGTAAAGATTATAAAAAATATTTTTTTAGTTCTTAAAATATTGCGTGTGCATTTAATATGACCAACGAAATATTTTTATGGCCAACTAAATATTTGGTACTGCTAACAAAATTCAGTTATTTGTCTGAAACAAATCGAGAGAACTAAATAATTTGGTACGAGCAAACAAATATCTAATTGCCCCTATACAAACAAATGATTTGGTTGATTCAAACAAATTTTGTTTGCACCAACAAATTTTTTTTCTCAGTACGGTCTTAAGGGGCGAAAGTCGGTGGCTGCGGGAGTTAAGGCAGCAGTATTTTTTCAAGTACGTGCAGTGAAACAAGATTTTGATGCGATCCTAGCGGAGGGCAGTCTGGATAGTGTTACTTGCCGCATGGTTGTGGACACTGGAGCAACCATTACTTATGTCAGACCGGACATCTTGGGGCCGTATCCCCAGCAGTCACGGGGCCATAATTATAGACAAAGCTTTCTGACGACAGTGACAAGCGAGACAACGCCAATGAAGGGGTAGGAAAAGGTACAGTTGAAGTTGGGTGACCTCTGCATTGAGCAGGAAACATTCATAGCCGACATTGAAGATGAACGTTTATTGGGCCTGGATGTGTTGCGCAAGTTAGAGTGCTGTATAGATACTCGGTCGCGAGTACTAAGGGCTGGTAACCGGGAACTGGTAATGCTGCCACGAAGCGAACTAGCCTTGCCAACCAGCTGCCAAGTGGTCTGTTCTGAGACAACTGTTTTGCCAGCATCCTGTGAGATTGTCATCCCCGCACGGTGTCGAGGCAATTTGTGCGGCGTGTAGCTCTGGTCGAACATATGAGAAGAGGAAGTAGCTGGCCTGATGAGGTGGTTGTAGCGAGAATATTTGTTTCGCCGAGTTCTGGAAATTTACCTGCTCGAATGGTTAACTTGTCGAACAGCTAAATCCAGCTTGAAGAGGGAGCCATAATATGTGTGTGCAAACAAGTCTCCCAAATAACTACAACCGACAAAGAAGTCATTAAGTCAGGTGACTTTAATACGACTATGCCAGAATCACTCAAGGAACTACTGACTAGAATTGGAGAAAACCTGAACTGGAGACAAGAAAAGGTTGTGGCAGAACTTCTGAAGAAAAACAAGAAAACTTTTTTATGTGGGCTACTTGACCTTGGCAGAACATCTGCTGCACAATATCACATTGTTACAGGATAAGCTAGGCCAATCAACAACCCCCAAGATGACTGCGTCTGGCTACACAAGAGACTGTGGATGGCATCTTGAAAGAAATGAAGGACTTGAATGTTATCAAGCCGTCGGTCAGCCCTTGGCCATCACCTGTTGTGCTAGTTAAGAAGAAAGATGGGTCTACAAGATTTTGCATGGATTACCGCCGGCTGAATGATGTGACCAAAAAGGACTGCTACCCCCTCCCCCGGATCGATGGCATACTGTACAGCTTGACAGGGTTCTCTACACTTGACATGAAGAGTGGCTACTGGCAATGTGAGGTGGCGCAAGAGGACAGGGAGAAAGCCTTCTATGTGCAAAGGAAAGAAACTTGGCAGTTTAAAGTCATGCCGTTTGGGCTATGCAATGCCCCTGCTACCTTCGAACGACTAATGGAAAAATATCCTACCTTTAGATATTTGCCAAGTTTACCTAGATGATATCGTGGTCACAGGTAAAACATTTGAAGAACACCTTACCATATTAGATTCTGTGTTCCAGAAAGTGGCTGCTGCAGATCTGAAGCTGGTTCCCAAGAAGTGCCACCTGTTCCAAAAGAAAGTTAGTTTCCTAGGGCATGTGGTATCAGATAATGGAATCCAGACAGACCCAGAGAAAACCAGGGTAATAAAAGACTGGCCACAACCAACAGACAGTACACAGGTGAGAATCTTTCTTGGATTCTGCGCTTATTATCGTTGGTTTGTATATGGATTTGCTACGATTGCCAAGCCACTACATGAGCTTACTGAAGCCAAAAGAACATTTCTGTGGACCCCTTGATGTGAAGCCTCGTTCAGAAAATTAAAAGAAGTGTTAATATCTCCTCCAGTTTTGCGCTTCCCCGATAGTAAAGGCGAGTTTGTATCGGACACAGATGCGAGTTATGTATGCATTGGTGCTGTGGTATCACAGGTTCAAGATGGAGTAGAGAAGCCTCTAGAATATTTGAGCAAAGTGCCGCAGAAACGAGAGAGAAACTATTGTGACACTCGCAGGGAGCTATTGGCAATGGTGAAGTCCATATCACATTTCCACTACTACTTATATGGCAGACACTTTACTTTGCGAACAGATCATGCTGTGTTATGCTGGCGACTGAACTTCAAAAATCCCGAAGGACGAATAACTCGATGGATACAACATCTTTAAGTATGATCTTTGAAAGAACTGTACAATGGGAGTTCATGACTAGATTCAGTTTCTTGGACGTACTGCATTGCAAAATTGAACGACTGTCAAAGAAAAACTAAACAAATAAAAGAAACCATAAAATAAGCAGAGTATGCTTAGTCAGCAAGATACAAACACAACATGAAATTCCAAGATGGAATCGGGTCAAATAAAAACAAGGAACAAACACATAATAAATGAAATTAATAACAAATAAAATAAAAACCAAATAACATGTGACACAGCGATGAGACGAAACAACAAACACAGTAGATATCAGACACGAACAGAAAAATAACAAAAGAACACAACAAGTAGACGAGACAAAACGCAACAGATATCAGACATATACAGACAAGACAAACGACACAATGAAGAGACGAAACAAAACACAGTAGTTTTCCAGACAGACAGTGTTACGACGTTTCGGGAACTGGAATCTGT
>PNEQ01077720.1:0-27536 GCA_003012365.1 Medauroidea extradentata
CCCCCCCCACCCGTTCCTGTTGGCACAACACAATTCTGAGGAAACTATCACACTTTCCGCTAAAATATTGAAGTGCTGACATAACAGCAATAATAGCAAGCAAACAAATGCAATTATTATTCTATGTATGCGTGTATGAATATAGTGATATGTGTATAGTACATTGCAACAAAAATATCGCCCATCCACCATCCGAAAAAAAAAATGACTTGGCCCCAGTTAAATGATATAAGTGAATTGATTCCTTTTAGACCTCTACATTATTTTTACAGTTTACGCGATTGTCCTAACGCTTTGCACAGCATACAGAACCCTCACTAGACCGCAATTGTATTAATTGTTGTGAGGCTAAAACTTAAACATTCAGATTTGCCAACAATGAGAATTATTTACGTTTGGTTTATGTACTAACTGCTATGCACACCCGTACGAAATATATGCGTGCAAATTAAGTATGGAATATTCACGATACTGCAAACCGAAATGAAAGAAAAAATTTGTAAGAACTATTTCCTGCAAAGTTATTTTGTAGTAAGCACAAAATAATTTTGTGTTGACCACTATATTTTTGTGGAGACCACAAAGTCTTTTTGTGGTGGCCACTTAATAAATTTCGCAGGGTGATAACCCACGAAATATTTTGTAGCTGCCACAAAAAAAATATATTTTTTTTTTTCAGTACAACAATATTGCGGTTCGGTACACTGATTAAATGTAAGAATTTCTGTTTTGCAAATCACCTGGCAAAATAAATTTTCGTACGGAAAAAACATGAAAATTCCTTTGTTACGTTGCCAAGAATACATCTGGCTACACCTCGGATGAGCAAACATTCAACGATTAGATTACATGGAGACTTGAATATTCAATGGATCATATCACACAAATCCATGGTTATTGGTGGCTTATGTTATTCACTGGATAGCACGGATGATTGTTTTAATTGTTTCGAACACAAATATTGCTGTGATCTGAATCACCCGGTAATTAAACTTTACGTATGTTCTCAACTTCAATATTGTTTATTTTTACGTATATTTTTTCTAGTGCTAACAGTTTTCTCGCAATCTGCTAGTCCACTTCCAGCATGCGCGATCAAACAAACGCGTCAGCTGTTCTAGATCAGGGATAAACAAATCACATTTCGTTCACCCGGAAACAAATTTCCATACAAAAATGAATACCGTATCGGTTGAAAGCAATCACGGGCGTACGTATATTCTCCCGGAGGAAAAAAAACCGCTTAGTGTTCCTCTCCACTCCCGGATGCACCATGGAATCATGGGGAGTGCTATAGCCTCTTTTATTGGAAGCGTTAAATTTGGCACGCTGTCCAAGTCTGCCGGAGTCGGATTAAATAGTCCCTGCTTTCTTTTTTAAGCTCACTCGCTATGCAAATGGAGTACATGGTATTTTTTACCATTTTAAACCCTTATCACGCTTACGCTTTATCGTTAAACATGCAACTTAGTGCCCAAAGATAGAATTTGTATAAAGTGCACCCTGTTTGGTAAAATATTGTAGATACACGCCATTGCAATGCTATATCGTCTCAAAAATCCAAGAGTGAACCAAGGGGACAAAACCACAGTAAAGGGAAAATTATCCAAATTGGCTGTAGCCAACACAAACAAAAACAATAAAACCAAGGGTGGATGCTCGGGGATCGTTGTTTCTTGGAGACTAGAAGGTGTGCGCTTTATTTGAGAGAGGAAACCAAACGCGAGATTTTCATTACTGTAAACCACATATCTCGTGTTACGGACAAAAAAACGTCAGAGCATCTGAAGTGTCCAAAGAAAGAAATCCCTGTGTCGTTATTCAATATAAGTACCACCTCACATAATCACAGTAATATTTGTCAAAATTTATGTATAGTTCACTCCAACCAACTTCTATTCGACAGAAGGAGGGTTATACATTTTATTCCTTCTTATAAATACTGTTGCCTACAGCTCTACCTTATTATTAGGATAAATATATTTGCGTGGAAGCTGTTGTTTAAGATAATAAAAAAAGCAAATGATATTTTAAAAATTCGGCATCTCTATATCTTCTGTAAGAAATAATACTTTGAAGTCAAGTGAATGTTAACGGAGTTGTGAGCAACTGCAACTAGTTTAAAATCAGTATTTTGCCGAAATACAAAAAAATTGTAAGGAGTTAAATACGATTCTCTAGTTGATGTTAAGTGTCACTAAGGCATTTTACCGTTAAATATTTCCACTGTAAAACCTTACCCTTTAGTGAAAATAACAAGGGTAGCCGCTTTCTTGTTTTTTTAACGTCAGGTATTGTGCACATTTCATGTTGTCAATTCGAGCAGTAGATCGTAAGAAACAATAACTTAAATATTATCTTGATGCAAGCACCTAGAATTCACCGTATACAAGGAAAATGCACACCCTTGTTGCTGTGGTAATAATGCAACGTCTAGTGTGTAGGCAAAAAGTGGTACATCCTTGCGATACTTTTCACTTTGTATCGCGTGTTGCCTACCTGTGATACTCCACATTTACTACCTCCATTTTTTCGAAAACGGTTCACCTGGGGATGTTACCACAAGGCAATTTATTTTCTTCATTGAGACCTCATGCTACAAACTGTGTCATTAAATAGCCAAGAAATGAAGTGGTAAAAAATTCCATGCCAAAAAATGCTCGTCCAAACCTATTGTGTTCTGAAAATGAAAGGAATTCGAAACTTATTTTACACAGACTGCATACATTTTTATTACTAAACGGCAACCTGGATGACATTTCTCCATACTTTTGATTATTTTAACATATTTTATTCGATGTCAATTTTGACTCTAAGATGGAAACTGTGTATATTCCATTGATTTTCCACAGATTGAAACTGTTTAAATTTCTTCATCGGAAATGAGTGGAAAACTGCAGATTGCATTAGCGAAACAAAATGACAGTCTGAATGAGAGATTTTAACAATTGAAAAAGTACAAAAACAACAAATAAACAATAAATTATATCTGTTTTTTTTAATACGCCATAAGCTCATAAATATATACGCCAAAATAAAACATAAAGTACTGATACCAGCCAGAAACGAACCAAAGTATTGGCACGTTATGTTGTCACTCTAAGCTCTTAACCAAAATAATCACTTAGGCCTACACTGCATAGTTTCCATGAAACAAACATTTAGTTTTTGTATGCCAATGGTATGTGTTAATTTGTACGGCGATGTCATAAACTTACTGTTTTCAGTACAGTGTGAATTTTTAAAGCAGTGTACTTTCACACAGAGCAAGAGAGAAAAACTGCGCATTACAAAGCTCACTTGTACGTTAACAACCGAATAACAAATCTTCTTATTATTGTGCATGCCTATTGTTAATATTACTGTACATTTTAGGTTAACTTACCAAAGCACATAATTCACTTTAATAAACGAGCAAACAAAAAAATTAATAGGCCTAGTAAGAGAATCTGAGGTTAAATTCAAACAAAATCTTGTGTGGGTGGAGCAAGAAATGTAACAGAATGAAGAGATGTGGTTAGTGATCTTGCTTTGAAAACTGGAGTACACTGTTTATTACACGTAAACTAAAATCATGTGAAACTGTTAGAAATACATTTTAGTTGCTTATTTGAACTGTAGTTTTCGAATTACAGATCGAACAGTAGAATTTTACTTACTAAATAGTAACGTGTATTAAATAATTCCACCTGATACCCAATTTTAATCCACTTTTTTGTTAGGTTACATTTAGTAAACAACAGATTCGCCAGTGAAAAACCTTGCAACTTATCGAAAAAGTGGAAATTTAACTGATTCAAATTTAGAGAATTCATTATTGAATATCGCTGGCTACCAATGCGTTAGCGGTTCACAAGCGACGGAGCTATGAATGCGATCATGAAGCTCGCGTCAAATGCCACATCGCTATGAGCCAGGCGCTGAACTAGTGTGTAAGGTTTTCATCGATCCCATTTTACTATGGGACTTTAAGGGGTGACCGTGTACTTTTGTTGGTGAAAAGTCCGTAGGTAAGTTCAGTGCACGGTTCTGTCTTAATTTCACATACATCCGGTTAGTATGTGTTGAAGTACTGCAGTCTTTCAGACTAGTTGTGTTGGAGGGCTTAGAAACAGTTTTTTTCACTATCGTAGTGTCTTCACAATGGCATTTCGCATTGGTCCTTAGTGTGTTTTCTTTTCTTACATTGGCGTAATGGGCACATGTTGAATATTTTCGTTAGAAAGAAAGGTATTTCTTCACGTAGTACAACGCAAGTGGCCGCGGCGTTCTTGAGGCTTCTGCCTACCTCGGAGCGCGGCGGGAGCAAGGATAGGGTTTTACATGTTAAACTAAATTCTGTGTAGCTCTGTCACCCTTTGAGATATCGCTTTCGGATGAAAACCATTTCCTGCATTGATAAGAGGAGAATACTGCTACGTAATCGAAAATGTGAAAAGAATTTTATGAATACAGAGTTTCAAGTGTTTAATCGGCATAAAAACACTTATTTGCTTATAGTTTTCAGGGTATAGATATAACTTGCTAAGCGATTCCGTAGCAGCGTGGGCCGTATCGTACTGAACAAAAAAGTCAGTGGTGGCATATATGTAGGTTTGAAAGTGACTGAGATATTTAGGAATATAATTTAACCTGTAATGCCCTATCCTTGCCGCCGCCGGAGCTCTGAGGTAGGCAGAGTCCTTAATGGGGTGGTTCACTTCAGTTTCCAACGACTTTTATTATCTTTATCTTTGTACCAAATATTTTTTTCTTATTTTAGACATAAATTGTCATTAAATCATCCTATTACGAAATTTTTGTATCTCTTATAGTTTTTGCGTAATGAGTCGTAAACGTCAAAATTTGCACTTTACGATTTTATGCATGCTACTAAAACCAACTGACATACCAAACCAAATAATGCAGTGTATAACAATGTTGTATGCTATGATTTGACATATATAAAACAAAAAATACCATATTTTTGCATTTAATAAAAAAATTCTGAATTTTGAAATAAAAATTTAAATTTTTTTAAATACAAAACTAAATATTTTTTGTTTTAACATGTGTCAAATCACAGCCTACAACATTGTTATTCACTGTGAATTTTTCCGGTTCGGTATGTCAGTTGGTTTTGGTGGCGTGCATAAAACCGTAAAGTGCAAATTTTGGCGTTTACGACTCATTACGCAAAAACTATAAGAGATAGAAAAATTTCATAAGAAGAAGATTTAGTCACAATTTATGTCTCAAATAAGAAAATAATATTTGGTACTAATATAAAAATAATAAAAACGTTGTAAACTGAGGTGAACTACCACCTTAAAATGTAAAACATTACATAACTTTACACAATTTTAATAGGACTCATCTCGCAAAGTTTGAATCATACGTTCGTAAACAACCGAGGTAAACATATGTTTGTGGTGTTATTGTTTTTAAGTGGTCTCCAGCACAGATCGCAACGCATCGAGGAGCGACAGCGAGGCATACAGCCCATCCTGCCATTTAACAGATGCTGCACGAGCAGTGGCAGCGGTCACTAACTCAATTTCCCCAGTAACCACACATCATCCCCAGCAGCGCTGTCTCGCATTGGACCCACGCGAATAGCGTCTAGCCGCTGAGACTGTGCTGCACATTCGGCTATCATCGGCGACACTGCGCATGCGCCAACACTGGCGCCCCGCAGACGCGAGAAGTAGAAGAGACATATAGGGGGTGGTACACCAAACATTTTAAATTGTTTAAATAACGTTTATACTTATGCGAAATATGGTGGGTTTTGTAGATAAATACTGTGACTAACGAAACATTTTTACCTTCAATAGTTTTTGTATAGTGGCGTTTTAAATGTCCAAATTTGCCTAAAACGGTTTTATGCTATAAGGAAAACTTACTGACTTACCAAAATGAAATAGTTCTCATTGAAGAACAGTGTTACAGGCTTCACCAAGAGATGAATAAAAACCACATTGATTTCTTAGGTTTTTAAATTACTTAGTTTGAAATTAAAATTTGCCAGATTCATAATTTTGTTAAAAAATCTAAAACAAAATTATTTGTGTTTTTTCATGCAATACTTATTATTTTTTATCCCTTAGTCAGTTGGTTTCCCTTTTCAGGATAAAACCGTTTTATGCATATTTAGACTTCGACCTGCCGCTATTAAAACATTTTCACTATAGTAAAAAAATATACAGAGTGCGTGTCTACAAAACCAACTATATCCTGTACAGTTACTACTAAATAAATTAAAATTTTTTTGTGAACTCCAACTCAACTGTCATTGTAGTTCCATAGCTTAATAAAAACTGTCTTTCGATTCAGATAACTACATTTTGGTCGGTATTTCAATTGATAAAAGCATCTCTGAACTAATTGTCACAGGGACAGGGGACGGGTATTGGAGGTGGCAAGTAACAATAGCATTTCCGATGATTGCCGAACATGCAGTACAGTCTCAGCGGATAGACACATCTCTCCATTGGTACCGTTCCATTCGCATCTCACGTGGCTTCTTCCTTCGTATAGTCGTCGGCCGTTATCTTGGTAGACGCATAGTTAACACTACTACACATTTCTTATGGACCTGATTGACAGCTGATTATTACCACAGCTAATAGTACTAGTATCGCTAAAAAGTATATTTCATAACTGCGCTCATTGAGAAAACTTCGGGTGCAAAACCGATCATCGTATGAAGATGAAGTTCTTTCCATAAGAGCCAGTAACAACATTGAGCTCACCATGTGGACCCGTCCCCCATTTCACATCCTGAGTCATGTGATCAGAAATACCGTAATTGCTTGATTAAATTAAATACTGGGCAGGTTTCCGTATAAATCGTCATGAAGCACCATAAAATATAATAAAAGAGAAGGGTACACGAGGGCCAAGTTATGTAGTCTTAGCACAAATGTACACAAACGTACTCGAAAAATAAGAATACAAAAAAATTAGATGAGGATTAAGGCCACGTGGTAGTAGGAATGCGAATGAGATAAACACGTTGATTACGGATGGTATTCACAATAATGTTTCGGGACAGAACTTCAGATAATCTTGAACGGGAAGATCTTAAATTTAAGGGGAATGGAATGGAAAGGTAAGATGTCAAGCGAATACGAATGACTTAATACAGAATGGAGAAAAAAATCTGAACTTCTTAACATGGGATTTTTTTTGTGTAAAACACGCACACTATATATACACAACACTAGTCACTAGCATGCTTTGAATTGGGTGAAAAATAAAAAAAACGCATTTAGAAAATTAAGGCCTCGAAATCACAAAATCTATACCACTGTAAAACTGATATGTTATAACTATCACTATAATATAACCCAGTGCTGTATAGTAATAAAATTTAAATGTCGTCGTTGTGTATTAGGGGATGTAATGCTATCTACATATATTATTATTTAGCTTTGAAAGTTAACTATATATCATTAATATGTAACTCAAAAACATAGAAACAAATTAGTTTTGACTCTTGATGCCGGGTACTAAGGGTTTGATAACGGCGACTATTCAATATGTGGCACAGACCTATTCTGACCTGTTTTGTGTGTGTGTGTTTTTTTACAAAAATGGGGTTGTATTTTATTGAAGAACCATATAGGTATCTCCTCGTTGAGGTGGATTATTTGTTTCCGCTTTTAGGAAGTGGCCTTACATTAGCTGTGCAAGGCAACATGCACGGTTGGCCACATATATGCGGCTAGTGAAGTCACACCAGCGAGCGAGCGTTCCCGAGTCACGTGGCGGCGCAATATTTGCTTTTTTAAAACTAAGACAAGTTGTTAGTGCACATTTTTTTTTAAAACGAGTCATCAATTTTTGAAATTTTTGTACTCGGATTTCTAAACGACCCTTTGGTTTTCAGCTACATTCGCGAAATTTTCATTTTAGCTAATATATGTTACTTAAATCCGTGTTATGTAATGACTTCGCTAGATCTTCAGAATTACTTGACTAAATTATTTAATTTGACAGAGTTAAAAAAAATTAAAATATATGTGGAATTATAGAGTACTTACTAGTAATTCGCTATCGTACTTTTTCAAACACATACAACAAACACATTTCTTAATTCTGTAGTTCATAGGCTGCAGTTTTTCAGAAATTTTTGTGTAGTTGCAAGATAGAAACAATCGCTGGATTATTATAAATCATTAACGTCGAAACGAATTTATTTTTCACTTTAAGCATACATCTGATAGTAGATAAATTAGTAAATCAGGAAAGTAAATCACTACTCTTATCACAAAAGCTAGGGAACTCTCATGTATATAATAATATCGTATGGGAATGGCGCACGACGGCCAGATTATCGCACCGCAGATGCACACTTACAGCTACGAGCTTGAAGGCATATACTTGTCTCGGAGGATGAAGTGGAATATGGTCCTACACTGGCGCCAGAATGACATCGGCAGGGGAAACGGGATAACACCGAGAAAACCCGCTTACCAACGGTATCTTCTGGCTCGAAAATCTGAGGACCGGTCTCAACGGGGATAGAATCCTAACCGCCATAGTAGTAGGCAAGTACTTTAGCCACTATAACAATCGCGGCCCTCGATAATGTCATAAAAGTCACATATGTCAATTTTTTGCATAAAACTATCAACGTGATAAGTTAATAGCTTTGACTGCCGTGGCAGCGCAAAATAACATCGCTTCGTCATAAAAAAGTATTTGTAAATGTATACTACTAAGTATGTAATGTTCCAAGAACGTCAATTCTAAGATTTTATCTTTTGAGGCAACACTGAGAGTGTCTTTCATGTTTAACCCTTAGACAACCAATGTTAAGTTCGATATATAAACGGTAATTGACGGTTGTAAACTTAACGGTTTCATAAACTAAAGTAAATTAGAATAATAATAAAACGTGTTTATCAGAAAAGAAAATGTTAAAATATACAATTTTACTTATGGTAATGTTACGGATTACAATATCTTCAGAAAAGAACGTAAACACATTAATTAATAATATTAGGGAAGCATATAAAGTTTATATATATATAATATTTTTAAAAATTTTGTAAACAATTTTCAACTTTGCGTAGCTCACAAATATTTTATTGGGTAATTAGTTGCTAGAGAAATTTCGTTACACTGCTTGTAAAATACGGCTATGTTTATGAATATAGTTTATTATACATAATGGCTTTTACGTTTTAAAGAAAAGTAATATATAAAACATATAGAAAACATCTTGGGGACCCTGTGGTTCAAACATGTAGAATTTGTAATAAATGTACCGGAATTAAAATAGACTGCACATATCCTCAGTCTGTTGAGGGGATGCAGAGAGGGAGTAAATGAAATATTGAAAAAGGTGCGTGGATAAACAAAAGAATTCGGATGTACATTAAGTAAAAATAAAAATAGGTAAACTCATTAGGTTAAAAGGCATAAAAAAAAAAGGAACAGCATTTTGAAATATTCCGTGTTGCTATGAATCTCACAAAAATATTAACAAGAAATATTTTGCCTTATATTTAAGGGAAAAAATTAAGAATTCTGAGTGATAAATACGCAAATATATTGATGATTATTAATATGTTACACAAACTATTTCGCGGAAGGTAAGAGAAAGTTTGCTTGTGGGAAATCACTGTGCGTGTCGATGTAATCAGAAAGAATCATCTTGGAACATGTCTAAAAGGGGTTTATTAGACTAAAGAGAAACACTGAACTATCTTACGGAATCGCTTAGACGATAACGAACATCACGTAAAATAAGAATTACAATAACGATTAAAAGTATAAAAAATTTAACGTAATTGCTCTATAAAAACACCCGAGCTACCAATTTGCATAACCATCCAAGCACTGCCGATTACATCCGAGTCGACCCATGGTGGACAAGCTTTCCAACCATTTGTCTCATATAAAATGCACTGTATATAGTTATCTGTAAGCTTACCATACCGATGGATAGGAGCGCTACAAACATGAAGGTGCGGTAAAATTGTTTTCCATCCATCAATCGTAACCTTCCTATATATTTTTAGAAAACAGTCATATATATATATATATATATATATATATATATATATATATATATATATATATATACCGGTGTTACCAGTTTTGTATGTCAACAGTGCTCTCAAAATTTTCTTTATTTACTAGTAACGCATTGTTAGTTACCCATATTCTATGGGTTGATAAATTTGATTACTACTTAGGAAGTTTTTTTTTTACAGTGAAACATTAGGCTCAAACCGCCATAACTATATTACTTACTAGACATACCAGTTCCCTAGATACTATAGATGAAATAGATTTTATAATGTCACATCATTCGTTAGTGTGTACAATTTCTATATGGAGTCTGTCACAAAGAAGTGGGACGGTCGTAAGAGAAAATAGTCCACGTATCAAAGCTACGCTGACAACAAACGAATGCCTTGCGAGTTAGTGCAGTGGTAACACACTGGACTTGCATTCAGGAAGACACGAATTAGGTCTCCATCTCCGTCCAACCTTACTTCGGTTTTTTATAGTTTTTCCCAATTCGCTTAAGACGAGTACGGGCTGGTTCCGTAACATAGGCCATGGCCGATTCTTCTCGCCCTCCCTCTTATTAACATCGCTGTTGACGAGGTATAAGACACACTAAAACTAAAAATAACCAAGTGAATGCACCATGTTTACCGGTCTGTAAATATAATTAGAGAACTGTTAAATTCGTGTTTCCTTCTAGACACAAGCTAGAACTCCAATCTCTTCAGGTTCGTGTCTAATTTGTGACTGACTCTTGACTTATTTGACACATTCTGGAGGACATCGAGTCTGTAATAAAGAAGTAACTCAATTAGACTCAATCATACGTATTCACTATGTACGAGATTAACCAACGAAAAGCTCATGTCTGCTTGTGCACGAAGGTAATTTTGCTGACTAGCCTACAAATCACTGCACTGCGAAATTTTTCCGGTAGCTTAATAAA
Source organism: Medauroidea extradentata (assembly GCA_003012365.1). Classification (NCBI taxonomy): domain Eukaryota; kingdom Metazoa; phylum Arthropoda; class Insecta; order Phasmatodea; family Phasmatidae; genus Medauroidea; species Medauroidea extradentata. The sequence goes on from PNEQ01077720.1 coordinate 10,955, forward strand.
CGGTTTTAAAAAAGGCCAGTGTAAATCACAGGAAAAACGTAGTAGTACGAGGGAAAAAATATTTTGTCTCCGTATCTTCAGCTTTCACGCGCCATTTACCGCTACTTCCACTGCAGCGAGCTCGGCCGGGTATCTTATCGTCTGGGCGTGTCTTCCCCTCCCCTTTTTGTCGCTCATTTCTTTTCATACCATTGCTCTTTTGGTTCCTTCCTTCTCGTCCCGATGACGTCATTTTCAGCTTGGAACACCCGTGGGACCAGAAATAAGTATGAGAGTTCAATAACGACTTCTTCGCAGGGCGACGGGGTGCAATTCACGCTCCGTGAGGACGCGACACTTGACCTACGGTGGACACGCCGGACCTGACAACGAGAATCTCCCAGTTGTAGATTATTCGATCTAAGGAACGCGCGCACTACGGTGTCATATCAAGGACGGACGGCCGTCACAGAAAAATACAAAAATGTTGAATGTGTAGAGTAATAGAAGTGCGCGCACCACGGCGGGACGGTCGGGAACAGACGATCGGCACATTCGGCCGTCCGACAGAAAGTTCGAGCGAGGAAATTATAAGACAGTGTGGTGCGTACCGTGCCGCCCGCCCCATTGCAGTGGCTCACGAGACACTGTCCAAACATTCGTGCCGTCCGAAACCACTGGTACCGCCAGGTGGATCGGAAAATTTCCAGACTTCCCGTCCGTCCGTACCGTCCGTCTGTCCGTCCTTGCCGTGACGCCGTAGTGCGCGCGTTCCTTTATAGAGGCCGGAAAATTTCGTGAACAGATATTTACACAAGCTAGATCCAATGTCTGTGTCTTACATGCACATCTGTAGCCCTGCATCACAGACTGAATAGTAATACAGACGTGAAATGACGTGGCGGCTCGTTTGATATAGGCGAACTTCGCCGCTTATTGGTTACCCGAGACTGCTGATACTAGCCCCGTGTAGGTTTGGCTCCTGCATGTTACGTCATGTTTCCTATTGGCCTGGCTACCGAGTAGCAGGGTAACCACATTACGCTGATTAAAGGTAGACGTATCCACCATGTTGCTGGCCAGGGAAGCCATTTTGCTGGCGTGAGTGACTGAGGGATGTAAGTGAAATAGCCGGTAGAAGAGCGCTTCTACCGGCTATTTCACTTACATTCCTAGATATTCTGTGCCTGCATCGGGCACAGGGATTTGCTATTTGTAACTCTCAGCAGGGCCTTAGAGTACTGACCCTTAGCAGAGATGATGGTATATCGCGAAAATGTTTTGTGCCAACATACCCTTGGAAACACTATATAAGCTTGCAACATGTGATGTACGTCTGATGCAACATAGCTGTCTATCAAACACGTTGATCTATTATGTAGCGACGTGATTTTTGTTTAAGATGCATGTGTACTCAAATACCTGAAAAGCAGTTTTTCAAATTTTCGAAATTCCCAACATAAGGAGGTGAAAATAGGAAAAACCTGTGAAATATTTTTTTTTTAATATTCGTCCATATATCTTGAACCCAGCGGGCTATAGCTGTGTTTTTCACGTACAAGAGACACCAGTAAATTTGTATAAAATGTGATTCAAGGGTTTTTCAAATTTCAGTCTCTTAGGAGGTGAAAAAACCTGGAATGTTTTTTTAGATATATCTTCGATATAAATCGAACCCATCGAGATGTTCAGTTTATTTTAGCTTCAAGACGACGACTATGTAAATGACAGCAAAGAGGTTTTAAGATTTTCCAAAATTCGAACTTTCAGTACTGTACGGGAGTGATATGTGGTTTTTTTTTTTTTTTTTACTGAAAAAGCTATCGTCGTGATTTTCACATCACTTGGATACTTGAACAAATATTTAAAACGTAAAATAAGATTTTTCTGTCAGACGATTATACTTATACAGCGTGAGTCAGGACGGAGTGTGTTAATTTCGTGTGGTGATAAGTCACAAAAAAACCATGTCGAAAATGTGATCTCGATTTGTCTCTAAAGTGACAATTGTCTGAGTAATGCTACCATGAAAATACATTTTCAAATTACAAAATAATTAATATCTAAAAAAAACTACTGCATAATAAACAATGATACGCTGAGCACTGTATCAACAATGGTTGTTCTCCATTCTCAAAAGTTTAGTTTGTTATTATCACCTGCACATCATTATTCATATTGGGTACAAGTTCTTGTTTTGGCTTGTAACTCTGGAACACGTCATTGTTATTAATGTCGTACTACAGAACATTGACCAGGTGCAAACGTGTAAGAAAAAAGGTAGTCTTGACAGAAGGTGTTAGATTGAACCATTTTCGAGAAAATAGTAGCACGTCAAAATTTGCCATTTAAAATACAAAATATGTGTCGCCTGAAACATATGCAGGCATTGCGACTGTCTTGCAAGGCGGGTAACCAAACAAATAGGCGTGTCACAATGATGCGATTTCGATAACTCTTAGAATCAAAGAATTGTAACTCAGATGGTGTAAATGTAGGTTACATAGCACGTAAAGTAGTTGTGGTGAGGAGAACTGTGGTACTGAAATAACCCACGAATCTATGGCAATGTGCGATAGGTTTTACAAAATCCCAATTCCATGTAATCCTACAGATAGTTGAACCTTAATCGCTATGGACACGAAACTACACAAAACAGACATCCCACTACTTGCGTAAGTAATGTTATAAGTGATTTTTCAAAATATGTTTCTTGTCAAGTAAACAGTTGGTAGATGTCATAAGCAACATTTTTGTGCATACTCTTAAATAAACTTGCATTCATTCATCCAGATAGTAAAGATCGTACTTTTAAAACAAGTTACGATATAACGTAAAATGTAGAGTCAAGCAAGAAATACCATATATTTTTAGATGTTTTAAATCTTTAACACCTTTAAGAGCAATCATGGAATTTGGGAAATATTTTCATACCGAGCATGTGAAACCTTCGACAAAATTAGTTACTAAAATCTGTAATTACGTCTGTCCAGTGATAAGAAGTAGAATAAATTACAATATGTGCGTACCGTTAATAGCATTTCGGTAATGTCACAAAATTATTACGCTGTATACTCGTCACACAATTAGTATTTTACGTAATACGATTGATGGGCAATAAGGAATGATTTCTGTTAATGCTTGGTAGTTACCTAGTGTTTCTCTTGGCGAACAGTCGGCTATGATGAGCGCCAAGGTAGTGTCGCATTTAACTATCCAACGTGTAACAACTATAAAATTTCGGCTTACATTCACACTTCAGAAATGACACACATTAACCACGGACGAGAGGAGTAACGAGAAACTCAGTTACATAACTTTACCATATGGAGAAACATTGTGCAATGTAGCTACTGCGCGAAGGAGATATGCAAAAAAATACCCTATGAGACTGTTACAAAACGCACCAACATTCATTGCAGTTAATCCTAACGTATTTTCAGAGTATAATTCTTACTATCTGATATAAGGGATTTATTTAAGTGTTTCCTCAACTGTTGCTAATGATAATTATTCACTGTTTTCATAACAAGAAACATATTGAAACATCACTTATAACATTACTACTGCAAGTAATTGGACGTCTGTTTTGTGTAGTTTCGTGTTCATAGCGATAAAGGTTCAGCTGTCTGTAGGATTACCTGGAATAGGGATTTTTGTAAAACCTAGGTCATATTGTCATAGATTCGTAGGTTATTTTAGCACTGCAGTTTCCCTCATCACAGAATGCAACCACTTTACCGTGCTACATAACCTGCTTTTACACCATCTGAGTTACAATTCTTCGATTAAAAAAGTTTTCGAAATCGCATAACTGCAACACGCCTGTTTGTTTGGTTACCCGCCTTGCAAGATAGTCGCAATGCTTGCATATGTTTCAGGCGATATATCTTTTGTGTTTTAAATGGCAAAAATTTGACGTGCTATTTTCTCGAAAATGGTTCGCTGTATCCCCTTCCGACAAGACTATATTTTTATTACACGTTTTCACCTGGTCAATGTTCTGTAGTACAACATTAATAACAATGACGTGTTCCAGAGTTACAAGCCAAAACAACACCTTATACCCAATTTGAACAATGATGGGTCGGTGATATTAACAATCTAAATTTCTGAAAATGGAGAACTGCCATTGGTGATACAGTGTTAAGACTTTTAATGTTTATTATCCAGAGGTATTTGAGATATTAATTAATTTGTAATTTGAAAATAAATTTTCAAGGTAGGATTACTCACACAATTGTCACTTTATAGACAAATTGAGACCACATTTCCGACATGGTTTTTTGTGATCTATCACCACACGAAATTAACACACTCCGTCCTGACTCACCCTGTATAACCAGTAGAGATATTGTCCAGTAGAGATATTGTGGTAGTGTTCGCGTCAGAATGGTGCTTACGTAGGTACCTAAAAAGTAATGGATTTTTTATAAGATAGCTTTGTTAAGAATAAAACCTAGTTTCTGTTCTTTCGAGGCAGACGATCCGAAAAGCAAGTACGACCAGCGAGAAGTAAATTAGACAGGAGTTCCATTCTACAGTTATATCGAGACGTTGTGTTGTACAACCTCTATGAGCCAGAATACTTTATTTTAAAAAGTAGTTTTCATGAATAATTTCGATGTTATGTGGAGAAGTTAGTTTGTAGCTCCGATCTATTGTTCGAAAGATTCTGGGGTCCAATCCCTTTAAAGCCGGCGCAAATGCGCATGTCTAGCACACAAAAATGGCAAGAAATGTGAAATTAGTGCAATTTAGATGAAGTTCAAAAGTGGTGAAAATGGATTATGCAGTCCACTATCTACTGGAGTTCCTCTACAGCATCAGCCCACATCTCACTAACCCCAAGGTTGTGGCACCAATTATTGTGGGTACCATCACAAATGTTGTGCTCGAGAGAAATGAGTCTTAATACTAAGTTTGTTACGTATTTCATTCTATTATCCTATAATATTAAACAGTCAGTAATTAGCCCACAACGTCAACTTAGCTGTGACTATAAATAAAGCCCAGGCGAAGTCGCTGTTACTGGCAGGGTCAACCTCAAGACTGCATTTCGCGTGGACAACTATAGCTACTTATCCTGCTGCAAAATTAACTCAAGTAACATATTTGTCTATCTAACTCTTAGTGATTACCTATCTAGTGTACAAATTGGTTTCTCAATTAAAGTTAATATTATCTTATCTGTGTAATACACGTGAGCAAAGCCGCGGGCGCACTGCTAGTATATTCAATAAATACAATTTAACAAATATATTTTACATAAAACTTTTTGATTTAAAATAGTTTAATTATAAATACTTACATGCAATAGGTCAAGTCTTCGATTCCTGACAAGTGCACTGCTAAAATAATGGCGGATATCATCCGAATAGCATCACAGTCAGTAAGGAATTGACCAGTCTTTATTCAACCACATCGCTTTTACAGACCCCCTCTCCCAACTATGTATCACTCCCATCTACGTCTCCCAACAAACTCGACACCTCCCCCACCCATTCCCCACGCCCTCCCCCTTTGCCTCTTTACCAACCCACATCCTACCCCACCTTTACCCACTCCTCTCGCAACTACATACATTACCCTTCTCTACTTTCTGCGTTACATATATACACACATGCTACATTATATTTTTACAGCAACCAATTGTATATGCTCGAGCATTCACAACTATCCAAAACATTAACAAATCTCATACCCAAGGTCAGCTTCTATAATGTATATAGTATGTCGGTTTTATAGAACATTATTTTCTATTCTGGCTATACTTTTCTGCACACATAATGTAAAATGTATGTTCAGAACCATGTACTTGCAAAATTACTTTGATAATCCATATTGTAATGTCCGATCTTAAATATTAGCCATCGTATTTATTTTTATAAACATAAAATCCATGTCTTCGAAAACTCATCATCAGTTTTCTTGCTGTCTCAATGTGAACTTGAATACAAAGTCCTCGTTGTAGAAGTTGCATGTATGAGGAGTCGAATGTCTCAACATTCTCGAGGAAGTTTCAGGCAAAGACATAGTGTTCGGTTACACTGGCGAACAGCTATTCGCTGTGGTCAAAGTGCTTACAGACACTGGAGAAGAGGTCATCCCTGTCAAAGTGCGCGCTAAAATTGTTGAAAAGCTCGCAAAACATTGGCGAACAGCTTGAGATCATGGACGAACTGGTCGTTCTCTCTGCCGAAGAGGTCATCTATACCGAAGTGGCCGTCATCTCTGCTGAAGTGGTCATCATCTCTGCCGAAGAGATCACCATCTCTGCAGAAGAGATAGTCATCTCTGCCGAAATGGTCGTCATCTCTACCGTAGAATTCGTAAACACTAGCAGTCATCTCGCCATCACGTGTGAAGAATTAAGTGATTTAGCCAAGTGTCGCTCGATTGAAAGTTCCAATCAGGGAGGAATAACATATCCGGTGTTCTTTCAAGTCATTTCCCGTTTTTTAATGTTAACCCACAAATAGTAGCGAGCTTACAAACACAACCACTTGACATATTCCCTTTCATTTCGTCGTCTCAGAACCTGCTTCACCAAATACATTTTGAAAAGCCTGTCAGACTTAAATTTATTCTGTATTGTAACCACCGCGAATTGTCACTTTGTCAAAATGTTCAAGGTATTATGTTATCGGCTCCGATTCACGTACATGTGTCATATGGACTACTTCTGGACTCTAGTTTTCAGTGAATCATATTTTGAACACTTCTTTTTGTTTTGAGGTCCGTACCGCGGTCGCCAAATTTTTCTTTAGCTTGGCGGGGGTCCATTTCTTCCTGTTCGTGTGTCCTTTATCTAGTAATGAATAGTCTGTTACGTATTTAGGCTTCATGTGCGTAGTAGAGAGCACTGTACCATTGTATTCGCGAGCTATTTTGGGTGATTTGCAGAACTTTTTGTATGTTCCAGTAGCTATACAGTATTACCACATTTACCTTGTAGAGTCCTGTAAAATTGTTCGGGAATTGATGCTTTGAGAATGCTGTATGTGGAATTAAGGTCTATGGCATCCAACCAAAAATCAATTTAAGGCCAACGTAGGCCCGAGTATAATTTTCATGTCAGGCCAACGCAAATTTTTTTTCAAAATTGGCCCAACATTGGAGTAAGTGTTGGGCCTACGTTGGCCCAACCAAAATTTGCTGCTGGGGTTTAAAGAATATTTTAATAACGTTAAAAAATTTTTATGTGTATTATACAGTACAAAACAGAACGTTCCGTTATTTGTCAGAAGTAATCTTAAGATGTATGCTTTTTACACTGCGAAAGTTTATGTTAATGATAAGCCTTGCTACTCTAGTCTTAAAACTGCTGCTATCTGCACCTACACAGAGACTTGCGATGCATCGAGTCAGATTATCAGATGTTGGAAAACCTATCGTCGATGCAGCGCGCTAGTAAATGCGTCTTCGACCGAAAGGATTGTATCGTCTAAAGTGAGTGTCTCCGAACGTGGTTCCCAACCATTTTAAACCCGCGTTGTCGATAACTTTGCTATCCATCCTGTCGAGAGTCTTGTTTACAGTCCTGATGAAGACAAGCAATATTTCACCGAGCCGGCAGTCAAGCAAGAACCAAGTCTGCAATGTGACGATAATGCTATTGACAATATGCTAGAAGCATATGTGAATACTTGCGAAGCTGCTATTCGATCTGTGAATGCTCATACTTTGTCAAGAAAAAATATCACAGCTTTATGTTTTAACAGAACTACGGTAGCTTTTATTTGATGTTCAATCATCGTGATATATTTTCTTTAATTTTAAAATTTATAAGTGGTTGCAAATTTATACATCCTGTACGATGAATTAATTGAACATTAAACTTTGTGTATTATTTTAGGCAACGTCGTACTTTTCATGAAATACTCCCATTTAATTAAGAAGTATACGTTTAATATGGTCCGTTTTTAAATATAGCAGGTCAGGAAGTTACATGTAATTAAATAACGTGGGTCACGTTGTAATACGTTAAAATTCAGGTTGTAAACTGAAATCAGGTTGCAATTAGTTGTTCGAGAATGACATGTTGTAAACTGTTGATTAAAAAAAAGTGGGGATTTTCTAATTACTATTTACTTGAAACCGGGAGATTTTATTCGAGAGGATGACAAAGTGTTTCTGGTTTCTGACTGGCTGCTTGACTTGAGTCGAATTTTACAACTCACTTGAATCTTAAGAATACTACATAAGTAAGTAGGGTCCAGAGGGATTGTAAGATTATCTGAGGATACCGAAGAAAGTGCATCGTCTAGGACCTGGAGGTCAACATGGAGAAGACATCGGGGCTTCGACGGTCTAGTGTTCAAACCTATCGCCTTCCACCAAGGCGATCCGGGTTCGATCCCCGGCGGAGTCAGTCCCCGGATTTTCGGATGCTGAAAATGTGGCAGACGGTGGTGCTGGCCAGCGGGTTTTCTCGGGGATCTCCCGTTTCCCCCACCCTTCTTATTCCGGAGATTCTTCATCGTAGGACCTCATTTCATGTCATTACTCGGGGTAGTATATTGCCTACGAGCTCCCAACTGGTACAATCGGCATTCGAGGTGCGATACCCTGGCTTGCAAGTAACCTCCTTATAAGATATTTTTAATGGCAAGTACACCAATGCATGAGGGCACTTCATTACCATCCTCGAGTGGCATGATGCCATCAACTTTTGGGCTGCCGTTGCTGCCATTGGTGAGATGCTATCGACTTATTGGGGCAAGAGAGATAAAATTGGCAAGGTACCATCGACTTCTTGGAGCTAGACAGCTACATCAACATTGGAGACGTCTTCATCAACTGTGCTGGTAGTACCAACATCCTAACCTACAATGACTTATTTGACTGTGTTGATAACATGTACAACTACAACAGCTTCACCAACACCAGAGTCAAATCATGTCATCAATCATTGCACTTCAATGCCAACAGTGTCGATTCTGTGGAATATATTTTACTCGACTCTTCCGTGCCTGTTGAAACGAGATTGGTTATGTAAATAATTATTATCGTATGTTGAATATGTGAGAAATGTGTGGGGCCCTGCGAGTTCGCAGTGATAACCTAGTTAGGAATAAGGATACTAGCAAAGGCATGGTACATTGGCCTCTGAAAGCAAAGTATAACTTTTGTTTTTAAAAAATTGACTCCTCTGCTACCTGTCCCTATGAGACATATTTTACTGTTTGCTCAATCCTTTTCCCACCTTCCTTTAGTCCCACAAATGTGAGAAGGTATTTATTCTCCCGCATGGAAGAGGTGGGGAAGCCCCAAAATATCTGCAAGGGGGTCAAACAGTGTACAAAAAGTGTTTTTTATTTTTATATAATTATAAGAATTTTGATTGCTAATGATCGGTAACTATAAAAGGGATGTAGCGGAGACGGTGATTTTAATGTATATTTTGAAGGTTTCCTGTGCATTTATACGCATGTATTTACATAAAAAATTGTACGTACAGTTAAATTTATTTAAAATATGTATTTCTTTACCTTGTGCGTTCGACGGGTATAAATATTGAAGTCATTACGCAAGAAAAACACATAAATTCTGTACATACATACTATATTAAATATGCAGAACGTAGAGGCAGGATAGAAAACAATGTTGTATGAAAACGCCATAGGCATACCTGATACAGCATGAAAGCTGGCCTTGGATATGATATTTGTTAATGTTTTACACAGCTGTGAGGGCTCGAGCATATGTAACTAGTAGCTGTGAAGAGAAAGTTGTATCTACGTATATATAAAATGCAGAAGTCATAATAGTTGGGTAGGGGAGCGAGGTTTCGAGAAGGAGGACGGGGTAGTGTGTGTGGAAGGGGTGTGGTGAAATAGAATGGAAAGGGGGTTAAGAGTGGGGCAGGAGGAATTTTGGTGGGCGGTGTGTAAGGGATGTGGTGTGTTTGAGGGGGGGGGGGGTCAATATTGATACATCCAAACAGGTCTGGTCTTTGGTGGATGGGATGTTGTTTGGAAGTCATCCTCTATTTTTTTAATAGAGCACAAGTTGGGAATAAAAAAAACGCACATCTTTAATGTAAATCTCTAGTAACTAAAATACATTTAATTAAACACTTTCATGTAAAAGATTTTTATTAATTTGTATTTATTGGATTTGTACGGGGTTCGGATTGAAAGCGAAATAAAAAAATAAAAATCGGAACATTTAGAGGAAGTCTCAAGATTGCAGCCGAAATAATATAGCAGCCGAAACAAGATGGTGGACAGAACAAGATAGCGGAAAAGTTAACTAACGAATATATTTTTTAAAATATTTATAGTGTTAGGATTTTATTTATTTATTCATTATTTTTATTTTTTGTAAATTTTGGAGCCATTAGACATTATTCGTTATTTTTTTTTATTTCGTAATATTACCTTTGGTTGCCTTGGGGTCAAGATAAACAAAATTATCGGGAGATGGAACTGATTTCAAAATATGTTAAGTTGCGTGCTTCACCGATCGTCCAGGTTCCACCATCGCAATCCTGCCCTAGAACGGGCTTTTATATATTGCTCACAATCAATTGAGAGACGTGTTTACACAAATGTTCCCTGGCAACAACTTTGAACCTGCGTGGCAGATACGCGCGTAAGACATTCAAACAAGCTGGTGTAAAAAATTTGTTCTTAAAAATTCTCGGTCCCTACCGATACGGATAGAATTAAAATGAAAATAACTAGGCTGGTTCTGCAGTTATTCGCAATGGCGATGGCATTCTCGACACGCTGATGTTAAGTACAGCATGTCTGAAGTGCGGTTATGCTTAAGGGATCAATAATTACGCCGCCATATCAGGGAATTCTTTGAAAAAGAACTGTTCAGAGTTGTGTGGAAATTCGAGGGACGTGTATTCTGTCAAGGGCTCGCTCCTTAGTTTTGTCCAGACTGGTGCCAATAACTAAAACATATTTTTAAAAATTGAGACAATGTGCAAGCACGCGATTCACAATACTGAGGATGCGCTATAAAAAGAATATACCATACGTCAGAAACAAAAACTTATTTTCGGCATACTTTCACGACAAAAAAACATGGTCCTTAAGGTGACGATCTCTAAGAAACGGTTTAGCACATTGCTACAAAAAAATTCAGCTACAAATTATGACATATAAGTGTCAAAACCGTGGATCGAAATTTTGGTATGAGTATTAGTAGCAATAAAAATATATTTTCGAAATCACTGCAAAACTAAGGAACAAGCGCTTAAGGAGATAAGGGCATGCTGTAAATTTTGGCTTTACAGTTATGAGATGGTTCAAATTATATTTCCAATACATACTGAGTTGCATTATATGATTATTATCAATTTTTGGAAGTTAATTGGTTTCAGTTAGCTCCTCGGAACAAATTAATTACGTCAAATAGAATAAGAAAACTAATTAAATTAACGTGTTTTTATCTTCTGATAGTTAAGGACCTGGATTCTAATAATGTACTTACGTTAATGACGTCAAATTGTACAACTTTCTGCCTCCGATGTTTGTCAAGTAACTAAAGTTAAGTAAACAATATTTTAGTTACAAACATGGAATATATTGTAAAAAGACCTCGTTACACTCTAGCTAAACAATTAAAGGTAAAATCAGCAATACAAGTATCTCACGTAGTTACATGTGGGGTTTTCTTTACTTACTTTTTGTAATGACAGTAGCTATCTTTACGAATAACTAGCAATAAAAATGGCGACAAAAATAATAAACCCCCCACCTCCCAGTAACTATTTTATTTTAATTAATTTTAGTGAATTACTTTATTCTAACTGCAAGCGTATGCGAAAAAATGAACTTACACTAAATTGTGAAATCCTATCGCTGTTGAAAGTAATCTCTTTATTAAAAGATTGTGTTCCAATATTAAGTTCATACTGCTGCAAAAGTGTTTTTTGTTACTTTAGTTTCAAAAACTATAATATTTTATTTCTAAAACTAAATATATTTGTATAATTTGTTTAAAAAAATAAATACAATTTGAAAGTAATCGGACTTTAGCCAGTTATTCATACAACTTAAAAATAATTTAATTTTTTAAAACAACTGGCTAAAAAATTATATAAGCGATAAATGTGGTTTGCCGGAAAATCACTATTCTGTTGCGTTTTTGCCAAATTAATTCGTGTGTGTATATAATTAGGAACAATTTAACAATCTACTAAAGTTAATAATTATAATATAACACACACAGGTCAAGCTTATAATAAAAGCGTGTTATACACCATTTCATATAAGTTTGGACAAATTTGACAGCAACTTATGGGCAATAATTTGTAATGCTGTAGTTAAGACAAAATTTACGGTACAAATGCTGAAATTGACATTTCAGGTTCATTTTAGAGCTAAAACTATATTGCATTGTGCAACAGATCAAAAAATATTAAAAATTATTTCCCATAAGTTGCTGTCAATTATTAAGTATTATTTTAGTTTGATTTTGAACTGATGATCTGGTCATAGATATGAAAGAATTTTGTAGGCTTTCCGGCCGTTGTCTAGCTGACTAGCACGGCTTCCGGGATTGAGCCGTGTCTTCGTGGTACATAAATATGACGTTATTGTAGTTATCGTTTCCTTATACGAGTTCAAAATTTAAAATTGTTCTGACGTCTTGGAATGGGTTCAAATTGAATTTAAATATTCTATTACATTCATTCAAGCATACCTACAGGTGAAGTAAGAATAGTAAAAAGAGCATGTTAAAAGCAAACTCAGGGTCTCTATCTGAGCAATAATTTGTTGTTGATGATCCATCTCCGTTTTGTGTTCGGTTACCAGCAGAAAATATTAACAAAGGTCGAATTCGGTAAGCTGTTGTAATGAAAATATAAGTACTGGGCATGTAGATGTCTGTGTTGAAACATTTAAACAAAGATATGTATGTGTACATTAAAAGTAGAAACAGGAAAATTTCGAGAGTTAATATTCGTGGTTTTATCCCATGTTAATCCTTTTATGGTTAGAACCTAATGGGTAGAGACAGGACCATTGCTCATATTCAATGACCTGCACTTTACAATCAACTATCCTATACATACTCAAGTCCCGACTATTTGTCCACTAGCTGCTACTCAGCGGAACAGCAGACGATGAACGAATAGACGGGGCTTGAGTATGCATAGAATATTTGATTCTAACGTGCAGGTCATTGAATTAGCTAAATTTTCCCATCCCTACACATAAGGCATTGGAACAAATTGTTGTTAAACTCTTATGACAAACAATCAGTAACTCACATTTGTATTTCTGTCACGTTTCCCGTTGAAACTTCAAACCAAGAACACAAAATGCATGTAGACAAGGTTTTTAATCTTGTGGTATCTATTCTCGTGAGAGACTGGTTGTTCAGTGGAGCAACAGCAAATGGCCAAGCAGCTGAGACTTGGGTATGAAACCTCAGTGTTTTTTTAACAAGTTATAAAACTTATAATTCAAATAATTTTGTGTTAGTTCGTGTCAATTTCGCGATGGTCATTTATATTATTTGACACTTATTGGATAGTGGCTGAGCCTATAAACTTAAATAATTTAAATTCGGACCTTGTCAAGCGGTATCTCTAGAGACCGGAAAAATTCACGGGTTCACGAACCTGTAGGCTAGACTCCAATAATATATGTACACTCAAGCAAACAACAGCTAGGGAGCCCTGTTTATTGCGAAAATAATTTTGCCCCACTTTGTTTCGGTGTCTTACGTGCACATCAGCAGTTCTACTTCGTGGTCAGTGATTGGTAGAGACATACAAAATTCGCGTTATTTTCTGACAGCTGAGTAGACTCCAAGTGACTTTAGGCTCGTTCGACGTCTCCCGCTGGCCGATATTGTCGTGACTTGCCGCGGAGAATGCTTACACGGTAGAGAGACAAATCTTTGTAAAGACGTAACACACGTAAATGACAACACATAAAAGTTCGTGGCCAATTGAATCGCAGATTATGCTCTGCTATGTATAGGAAAGTGAGTTTAGTCTTCTACCAAATGATAACGCGAATTTTGAATGTCTCTAGTGATTGGATATTTTAACTCTCACGAGCCCAGGGATTCTACCAGAAAATCGTGTTGGTGTAGTAAACTTGTTCTGATTAGCACAGTCAAGGGAGAGATGTTACTTCACAATTACAAGCTGCCAATAACCATGAAGCAGAAATGCCACGTAAGGCACTGTGTTCTGATTGGCGCAGTCAAATGAGAGACGTTAATTCACAATTACAAGCTGCCAATAAGCATGAAACAGAGGTGCAGATATGCATGTTAAGGCACTGAAACAAACTGGGACAAAATTCTTTTCGCGAAACACAGGGATCCCTAACAACAGCTGTTCGTTAGCTGCTCGCTGACACAGTTGTATGGGACACGTAAAGTTATATTTTTATTATTGGCTCAGAGGATGTCAAACAAGTCGAGGGCTAATTGAAAAAAAGACACGAACTTATAGTTGCTAGAATTCTAGCATGTGCGTGAAAGATAACTCGAATTTTAAGCTCGCTAGGTATCACAGTGTAGCCAATGAGCAATTTCTTCCTGTTCGAGGTCGCTGACATTCTTCGAGGCTAGCCTAATGTTCACCACAACTGCAAATTTTTTTATTCGCTATAGATAAGACATAGTAATGTGTAATGAATTGTAGTCTAGCCTGCACTTCATGAAACCTGAACTTTTATTTTAAAAATGCTTACCCATCCGTGCTTTTTAACTGTCTTGCAGCCAGTTGTTATTAATTTTTTTGACAATAAAACATAAGGTAGGTTACATTGATATATCCACGAAAATATCACGTCTTTCAAACTATGCCACTAAAACTTTAAAAATTCATAAAAATAATAAACTTATAGCTTGAAGAAATGACTTGGAAAGGATTTTCAAGGCTGCCGTATTTTGAAAAATACAACCGGATTCCAAAAAGAAAATTTTAATTCATGTCTTTCAATTTAAACCACAGCACACCCGATAATAATGACGTAGCCACCACTTTTAAGTTATGTAAAGTACTGCATGTCAGTTGAGGGGCTTGCGCATAGAGGCGATACATAGAGATACCTGAGTTATGCGCATATATTCAAGGCCAGGTTAAATGCCAAGGACGAATGCTTCTCTGTCAATTATCTGTTTGGACTGCGACATTTTAAGCACTTCTTTGAAGACTGTAGGTGTGTAATAAATAAGGAAATTATTCGTGGTCTTATCCCTTGTTAATCCTTTCATAGTTAGAACCTAATGGCTAGAGACAGGACTATTTCTCATATTCAATGACCTGCACTTTACAATGAACTATCCTATGCACACTCAAGCCCCGACTATTTGTCCACTAGCTGCGACTCAGCGGAACAGCAGGCAACGAACGAATAGACAGGCTTGAATATGCATAGGATATTTGATTCTAACATGCAGCTCATTGAATTAGCTAATTTTTCCATCCCTACACATAAGGCATTGGAACAAATTGTTGTGAAACTCTTAAGACAAACAAACAGTAACTCAATGCTTCACATACACTGGTTAGTGATCCCCTAAGAACTCCGTATGTCCTATGACTAGAGATGATGGTTTATCGCGGGAAAACTTGACTACTTGCTAGGCTTCAACGTACGTTCAAATTATCAAAAATATTACTGGCTTTCGCTTGTACGTGGTGCTGTTCCCTATTTGACTGAGCCAATAAGAATTCCGCTATTGTAATATTTGATGCCTATTACTGGTCTGCAGACAATTACGTTGTGTCAGTGTTTTCAAGGCTATGTTGGAACAGAACATTTTCGCGATATACCATCATCTCTACCTATGACTAGAGCCCACGATTTTTGGTTAAAACAGTTCTGCAACAATTTGTTTTAATGCCTTATATGCACATATGCATCCCTGCTTCGTGGTCAGTGATTGGCTGTTTTTAACTCTCAGCGTCTAGTGTTCTACCCGCAAATCACAGACGTGTGGTGTCGCAGTAACTTTGTTCCTGTTGGCACAGTCAAATGAACCACGCCTGTGCAATAATATATTCTGCCAATAACCATGAATCAGAGCTGCAGATGTTCACGTAAAGCATTGAAACAAACTGTCGCAGAATTCTTTTCACCAAAAATCGTGGTCTCTACCTTTGACTTAAGGCCCAGTAGTTTTCGCGTAACGATTTTTGCAGCACTTTGCTTCAGTGCCCTATGTGCGCACCTGCATCTCTGCTTTGTGGTCAGTGATTGGATGCCTTAACGCCCAGCGTATGGAGGTTAAACCCGCTAATCACAGACGTGATGTGTCACAGTTATCCATGTACTGATTGGCACAGTCAAATCAATAATGACTCTACACAAAAACACGCTGCCAATAATCACGAAGTTGAGATGCAGGTGTGCACGTAGGACACAATAAACAAAGTGGGGCATAAATATTTTCACGCAAACTACCGGGCCCTATGACTCGCACACACAAGGCTGCCTATGTTGGCAGAGGAGAGACAGACAAGGGCTACTCACCACGTCGATGAGCTGCGCCAGCTTGAGACCCATCTTGACGGTGAGCCGGTCAGAGTTGTTGCCGACGGGACGTATGACTCGCACACACAAGGCTGCCTATGTTGGCAGAGGAGAGACAGACAAGGGCTACTCACCAC
>PNEQ01077721.1:0-27510 GCA_003012365.1 Medauroidea extradentata
AGAAAGCGAACGGTCGTCCATAGAAGGGGCTCGAGAGTTAGTTGCCAGAGGGCAGAGAAAGCGAAGGGTCGTCCATAGAAGGGGCTCGAGGGTTAGTTGTCAGAGAGCAATGAAAGCGAGCAGTCGTCCATAGAAGGGGCTCGAGGGTTAGATGCCAGAGAGCAGAAAAAGCGAGGGGTCGTCCATTGCTTGTAACTGCTGTACAGTGATGTGACTGATGTGTAATTGTGTCGAAAAATATAAATGAAAACATAAATCCGGCAGAACTAGTTACTTTACAGTCCATTTAGATGTGCTCTAACCATCACAAGGGTTAACCCTCGAGCCCCTTCACAACCCTGACTTTCCTCCCTTAGCCAGATGTGGCATACCACACCCTAAGAAGAATGGGGGACGGGAGGAAGATACGACAATGTATCCCAGCACACAGCATACAAGACTGAACAGTTGCTTAATGTCCTGATAACCAAATTTATTTATCCTGAAATTACGTAATAAGATCATTATTAATTTCTGCATTATAGAGTTTTATTTTATAAACTTCATAACATTTCTCACTTTAATGTTTCAAGAATATGATTTAAATATTTTCGATTGCTTGAGCTGTTGGAACGAATTTCACTGTTTTACTTATTCCATAGTATCTTACATTCAAACAATCTTAGTGCAGATTTGAATAGTTTTTTGTAACACTGTCGTTAAGTGTGATGTCCGACCCGAACTAGCAAATAAACATGAGTCATAAGGTGTTATTATTAAATGTAATGTTTCCTACTTGCTCAGCAGGGTTAGAACTTATAATCATTTACTGTGGTAAAATTTGCTAACATTTTTAATTACAGAACTCACCGCAAATATATCTGAATACGACAGTAGTGAATTTGTTAAAATGTTATATGAAATTGCTATAATGACAATTTATATTGAACCTTATCAGTGATATACTTTAGTCACTATTGCAGTGATTTACTCAAGTCACTTTCGCAAAAAAGAAACGGTTTAAGATCCTGCAGACCTAAAACATTTTCAAATTTAAATGATAACCCATGCCCGTAATTGTTCATCGTTAAATGTTGACGTAACTTAAAAAAAAAATTATCGACATCGAATTATGGTGGTTTTCGTAGACTTTTAAAATAAATATTTGAAGACATAATATATATATATATATATATATATATATATATATATATAAAACAAGTCACTGGCGAAATGGAGTAACAGAACTAGTAAATGGCAAACACTACGATTTTATACATTATTTACAGACCGGCTCCTCCAAGTGGAATTTTTATACGATCATAAAGATTCGTAATGCTGCTTGTTAAAGTAATAGCAAACTGAAAATTTGAGTGCTATGACTACTTATTTGATGTTGGCATAGATACAATTAATAGGCAATTTTAATTTCCATTTAAGTTAAAAGTGTACTAAACAGACAGAAAATACGAAACCAATCAGCCATACCCCAAGAATTCAATAAAACGCAGTATGGCTGTGATTCAAA
Source organism: Medauroidea extradentata (assembly GCA_003012365.1). Taxonomy (NCBI): domain Eukaryota; kingdom Metazoa; phylum Arthropoda; class Insecta; order Phasmatodea; family Phasmatidae; genus Medauroidea; species Medauroidea extradentata. The sequence continues at coordinate 1,508 of PNEQ01077721.1, forward strand.
TTTCGATTCCTAGGAGGGGGTTAAACCGAGCCCGTGTGACAACCTAGGCGGGTACGCTTGCCACTGAAGGTCCGGTCATTTACCGAGCACGGAGGGCGACCATAATTGCGTGGGCCTGCAGTCGCACATGAATATGTACGCGACACGGAGGTCGAACTGTGCCCGTAACGAAAACAAGGGGAAGAGAGGAGGAAGGGTTGCCAATTATTTTCCTCTTTATTTCCCTAGAGAGCCTCCATGCAGTAGCCTCTAAATCCTCTGCCGCCCGTGGACGCAATGCCGACGGCATCGTTTAAAAAAAAATCCTGCAGACACTGTAAAAAAAATCTATAATTTTACAAGCAGAAGCTTGTGAAGTAATTGAAAACCATTTTTCTGCCAGGTACTATAAGTTAAACTGGAAATAATAAATTAATTAAGTTAAGAAGTTGAAAACAAATGATCGTGTTTCATATTATGTATTCACCGACGAGTAGGGTAAACCTGCCCTACTTCATAATACTGTTACATAATTTTGTATTTAAGTTGATTATTGTGTAGGGGTTTCGCTCAGATGGTAGCTACGCTGCGAGTTTATTAAGAGTTATTTAGGGATAAATTTTTTAAGACGTTATATGTCTAAACGGTCATTTACTGTACTAGAATGGCAGGTACTGTGTATACAAAAACCGTTATAATATGTTAAAATATTTAAGGAGGGAAGCTCAATATTACTGATAATGAATACGTTAAATTAAATGCAGAGTTGCTTCCAGCCAACTAGATCTGACGACCTTACAGAGAGATTGATGAGGCAGACGAAATCGACGGACGAGCACGCCCCCGCCGGGACTCGACGCCCGAGCCCCGGAGGAAAACTGGACTGCTGTTGATAGGACGAGTGTCTATCTCTGACTATAGCAACCCAACCACTTTAACTCATGTGTAAAACGGTTAAATAATTGTTTTATAACATAATGCTTCGAATTTCAGTTACAGAAACGTATTAAAACCATTTAGTTGCAAACTTATATTTTATTCATTGATCCCTCATTGCCGAAACTACACATTCTTACTCTCTGTTTGTAAGCTATTGATCTCGGTGACAGATTCGTCTTTTTAAAGCCCATAAAATGTTTTATCACGATAAATGGTATGTTTGCATTACAAGTTCTTCAGACGAATGAAGTGCACTTTGAATCGGAATAAGTTAATATCTGACAACCAGAGTTTTACTTTTAATAAATTCCCGATGAAGCAGTTTCTACAAAATAAAACAGTTGAAAACTGTTCGTTATTTGTGAATATTATGGAATGTCTGCAAACGTAATCAGAATAAACTAATATTCCACTTATTCCGATTTTCAGTGATGTTTATGAAGACTTCACCTACAGCAGAGTCACTGATTTGTATCGTTCTTGCATGTCCAGTAACACACCTTCATCAACCTCCTGATCAGACAATATGAGTGCCATTAAAACATACAAAACTATTGGAATTTATTTTTACTTGAAAGAGGGATTCATGTAAAAAAAATAAGTTCTACCTTGTCACGTGTTTTTTTGGTTACTTGCCTCCCTAAAAAGACCTTTTAGTGACACAACAAACGGTTCTCAATTTTTGGAAATCGGTTGTAAAGAAAACATTTTTTGTAAATAATATAGCACTATTACAATGATAGAAATCTTCCGTTCTGTGGATTTTTTACTAGCATTTATACATGTATATTTTTATGAAAATTTGTTTACAGTTAATTTTCGTAAAAGTACAAAACTATTTTTACAGTGCACTGAAAAAAAAAAAAAAAAAGGCCAGCTGATTCACTCAACCGAAATTCGGCGGCAGCCTGAACACGTAAGCGCGGTTACAGCTTTGAGAGTGCGCAAAAACGGATTCTATCTTTTTTTATTTTACGTAGCCTACTCAAAGCCCACCTGCTGTTTTATTTTCACCGAAAGGTCTACCAGGTAAATCGTTTTACGTTAAAGCGGATTCGCCCAAACGTTTCGCGCTGAACAGAAGTGCGCCAAATTTTAAACTGCGAATGTTGTTCGCCACCCGGGGTTGTTCTAATCGTTTTGACGCCGTCTACGCTTGAAAGCTGCAGCCAAGTACGAAATATTTTCCTATGTATGGTGCGACGAAGAAAGCAGGCATTATAAGGCGGGTTCTTCAAATTTTCGAAATAGTTCACAGTCGATGATCCTACCTTGAAACATTTCTAAAAATGAGGTATTTTTTAAAAAAAAATAGTATCTATTTATATGCATGGACAGTTGACGGAAAAATAATCACTTCTTAAGAACGTTGCAGTTTATTTCCTGCTGCAGTTTTTATACTTACGCTATTCGTTTCTGTATACATACACCTACATAAACATTGGTTTATGACATTTACACATTCCATCGCTCTAAACATTAAAGTGTGAAGCATTACATTGTATGTAATGAATGTTGGAGGCCAACAAGGTAAATTGCAAGTTACATTTACTGGTTTGTTGAACATGCCTAAAAATTAGATTCATCCTTTATGACTGATGCCAACCTGACAGCCGTGGCGTAAACAAGGATAGGTATTTTGTGTTGTTCGGTATGTTTTACAAACTTTTTTTCGGCATAGAGAAGAGAATGTTGTTTCGGAAAATAAAATTGTAGGAAAAATATGAGACGATGTTTGCAAGTGTTTTTTAGTAATGAAAATACGTATTGTTTATTGGGTTCCAGGTGGTTTAAAAAATACCCTTCAGGTTCCTATAAAAATTTTGGCCTCACTGAAACGAACGAGTAAGTGAGAGATTTTGGTCAGTACGTAACGTCAAAGTGAAGGCATGAGTATGGAAGGGCACCGGAGTGAGGGACGGGGGGAAAACGGGAGATCTCTTATAAAACCCGCCGACCTACGGCATCATCCGGCACAGTTCCCACATGCGAAAATCCGGGGACCAATCCGGCCGAGAATCGAACCAGGGTCACCTTGGTGAGAGGCAAATGGTCTGACTATTCGGCCACCGCCCTCCCCCCCCCCCAAAATGAATATAATATCAGTCATGTCGTGATGTAGCTATATGTATATTCGTTTTATACTAAGACCTACTGAATATAATTTGTAGTGATGCTGAGTACATTTTTACATTTACTCAAAATAAATTCAAAATTCTTTTAACGGAATGTTTTGAATTAATTCAAGACATAGAACAGTCATGCTAAAGAGTATTTTGCGTAGGCGTTTTGTGAAACTATGCACGGCTCGTTCGCAAAAAAAAATAGTTTTCCTGATTTCGGCTAATTTTCATAAGAATATTGATAATACTTTAGGTGAAAATATTAAGAAAGTACACGATGTTTATTGTTAGCAAAAAAGTTAGTTAAAAATTTATGTTGTTTTGAAAATAATATTTTCAAAATCTCTGTAAAACTACATGGCGTAATCTTAACATATATGTTTGCAGCGTCCTGGTATCAGGACTCGGCGTTATGCTGGGCCCTTAAGTAATATAAATTCGTAACTTTTTATTTGTATAAAATCAAGTTAGTTTTGTAGACGATACTTGTAAGTACAGTTTACACTTACAAAACTATTTTATCTCTCATAGTTTTCTCATAACTGTGAGCCAAAGTCAAAATTTGCATGTTACGCCGCCATGCAAACAGTAAAAACAATTTGATTTACTAAAACTAGATAGTTCATAGTGGAATAACACGTCATGGGCTATGTAACAAACTATTAAAAATAATTTCCATTTAACTATATTTGTATTTGAAAAAATTGCTGAATTTTCAACTTTTTTCTTGTACTTTTGCGGGTTTTTTTTTTTAAGTTTAAAATGTTACGTGTGGGTTTCTAAATGCTTTGTTGCGTAGCTCATGGGACGTTAGTTAGCCGTGAATTGTTTCATTTAAGTAAGTCAATTGGTTTTTACTATTTGCATGGCAGCGTAACATGCAAAGTTTGACTTGGACGAGCTGTTAAGAGAAAACTATGAGAGCTAAAACAGCTTCGCAAGAGGAAACTGTACTCACACGTATCGTCTATAAAACTAGCACTGTTTCATAAAAAGATATACAATTATGAATGTATCGCACTAGAACGACCATAAGGAGAATAAGCACCTGCCATCTTCGAATTCTTCCATTTTCGTTGTAAATTTCATAAAATGAGATTTATTAAATCATCCCGTCTTAACATGACACTAATATTAACTTCTTAAGCGTTATCACATTGTCACAACCTTACTACATTTCTTAGTTTACTAATAGTAACCTTCCAGAAAAAGAGTGTAATTTTTTTCTATAGGTGGTTCGGAATAAAGTGAGCACTCAAAACAAGCCCTGCTCAAGATCTATTTTCAGCCAAATCGTATCTTTCCGAGCGTAATGGCTAACAAAGGGAAATGTCTAACCTCTTTGGACACGTCACTTGATGTTTGCGCGAGTAAGATAAATTGTGCAGTCGGTACGTACCTACATATATTTTTATAAAAAAAGTTTATTAATTATATAAATTAAAATTACGTCTATGTCGGTTGATTTTGTTTCAGTATTGTTGCACTTAAGTAGGGAAATACACGGAATTATATTGCGTAACTTCGCTGCCAACCATATAAACAGTAAGACAACTATGGTTAATGTTTAATTATATGTAGCAACGGCTAGTGATATTTTTTAAAGGTTACATTTTAGTGCTCACTATATCCCAGACGACCTATACGGATGGTCACAGGTATAGTATAAGCAATAGTAGCCAAGCAATACCAACTTTGTACAATATAAGAAATTATTACCTCTGCCTTGTCGAAGAATAATTTTATAAAATTTTACAGGCCAAGTTAAATGCAGAAGTTTCATTATTCCAAAATGGCGAATACGGATACACTTCAATATGGCCGTCTGTCCATGTCGCCGATTGGTGTGCATAGCTTCGGCCGTCACACGTTTATTTGAAAACTGCTGAACACACGTGAATTATATCTGATTAAGAATAGCTTTTAAAGAATATTACTTACCAGTAAACCTCTGCATTAAATTAAAAAGCTCGTGTTATTGCGGACAAAAAAAATGAACTTTGGTGTTTTTGCGGTATTTTTTTAGGTATTGCATTCTTGGTTCAGAATACTAGAAAGGTTAGTACACCACACCTTTATCTCGTACATAATGTAACACAATTTAAGTATCACTACTGAATTTCTCATAAAGTCGAGCTACCGACGACAAGATTGACTTACATTTAGAGGCCAGTGTGAGGACTGATTATCATACGGTGTTGCCCCTATCGCTTCAGTTGTTCTAAGCTTTGAACGCACAAAATACTTTCATCTGGGCAGCCGCCTTAAATGTCGGCAGAATCTGTCAACTAGTCTCCTGCGAAAACATCGTTAATTTAACATTTTAGCAAAATAATTTGCATCATACAAACGAAATATCGTGTCGTGTAAATAATAATTTAAGAATAAAAATTGTTCACGTCTGACATCAGGATAACCAAGAGCCGCTTTTCCTTTAACAAGTCTGAAGCAGGCAACAATAAAAAAAAAACTTATTCCACAATTCCTGACGGCCTACAGTGAGGTTTAAATACCTATCGAGATTGTTCAGTGGTTATTGACAAACACTAGACCGTATTTGAAAAGTACCGGGTTCTAAGCCCAGTCAGACCATATTAATATTAGTACGTTATTGAGAATTTTGAAATAATTAGTCAGACAAGCGGATGCTTGATCGATAAAGACCCATGCCGATTCCTTCCCTACTTTTATTGTCCTCTCTTTGCCAAGTCCTCTGTTTCGGAGATACATGCAGAAATTGTATATAATTGGAAATCTGTTTTTACATTAGCTGTCTGACATTATGGAGGTTGTTGTCTTTTTTACACTTCAGAGATAACGTGATCTTTGAGTGATTTTTGTTATGGGATTGTATGATAGACTGACGTGTGTTGCTGAATACACGCCATTGGTAGCAATTACATAATGTCCCATAAGTCCGGTCTCATAGGGCAAATAGAAATTGGTGAAATATGAAATATTTTATTAGTGTTGTAGTGTGTTGGCGTAAGACAACAGCAGTGTGTTCACTTCCATGTGTCATTAAAACAGAAAATCCTCAAATTGATGGTCGCAATATACTATGCACATGCGTATGCGATGGTTCGAATTGCTTTGTACACAATGTAACGTGGTCGGTGGGATGGAGTGGCATGTAGTAGTAATGTCGTTATTCACAATAACATTTCATTACACCACAACACTATTAAAACATTCCATATTTCACCAATTTATATTTGCCCTGACTTATGGGACATCCTGTATTCCGTAGTTTGGCAAAACACATCAATTTTCCACAAGCATATTTAATATAGTCTTAAGCTTACATCACCAATTTACATTTAAAGTGTAAAAATGTTTGATTAAATATGCATTATAAAATGAGACACAAAACCATTTTTATCAATATTAAAGTTTTATTTAACTTGCGTCAAGTTTTTAATTATTTAATGTATCATTATATACATGTTTAAGTCTTCTATTTATGCGCCCAGCGATCTGGTCCCTCTCTGAATCAAATTCCTACAATCCAGCAAAAGCCAATGTGATTCTACTTGCTTTTCATGGCTGCAAGCAAATTGGCTTGGAATTCCCGAGTTTCAAAGCGCTGGAATCTAATATTAATTTAATAATTGTAGGGGGCTTCTTTATGGATTCTGTTGAACAACCAACCTGCAGACATATCTTAAGAGCGGGAGAATATACCTGTTGATATAGAATTGCATTTCGACGCAACACCAGGAAATATTTCATCTCGAATCCTATTAAAGTAAGCTAACACAGTTTTCAACTACGAAACCATTAACAGTTCACATTTTTTTACTGAGGCGCGTATTATTGCAAAATTATTATTATAATGAATTTAAAAAAAATGCAAAATCCAGATATTGAGCAAAAACGTGATTAATTCATAAGAATACGTATCATTAAATATGTTACAAATTAGGAGCAACAATTCATTAACAAATCATTTTACCACTAACGTAGATTAGGGAAAACTACGTAGTTATAAAATTTATAAAAGCCTACATATAAATAATTTATTAATATATTAATACACAAATTGATAACATGTAACAAAAATATATTATCTGTTAATGTTTTACTGTCACGCCTGCATTATGATTATCTTGACTGTTTATCAGAGGACTGTGACTTAAATTAAAATATTCGAAACGGAAACGTACTATAATTTCTTAAATTTCAGTTAATTTTCTTGAATATATTCAATATATTTATTAGCTCTCCTTATATGTGTGCACATCACACACACAAACTTACTAATTAGAACGAAGAAACGTTATCCGAAAAGTAAAAAAGTCAAATATACATACAATGTGAATAATCTCTACAGTAAATAAATAATATTTTTAATTTATAAAAAGTACGGTCAAATAACATGCAATGATGCGATTAAAAATATAACCATAAACACGGGAGAAATAAAAAAAGTATCCATAGTGGTAAGAGGAAACACACAAAATATATCAGGTCAAACAAGAAATAGCGTAATGGCAAAATAAATACGAATTACGTTCTTAATCTGTACAGTAATTAAGGATAAATTTACGAAAGCAAACAGAAAGCCAAAGTACAATAAAAATGCTTAAGGCTCTTAATTATCCGGACGAACGAAGTTGAAAGAGGAAAATCCGTTTCAAAGACAGGCCACGTCAGTCTCAAACACGACCCGTCAGCCTAAGGCGGATCGCTCGAAGCTCAGTGAAAATGAACAGAAGCCTTGGTTTGCACAAAGAGGCTAAAATACACTACGTTACCAACGGAAAGTCTGGGAATCTGTTCTTAAAGACATTTCAGTGGACCTGACGTCTTGTTTAATGTTGAAATATCAAGCTTTAGTAGATCAAATTTATTTATTTTAGCATCAAACGATCTATATAAGTGATATATACATATAAGCCTATATAAAATTAATTATTAAATACCCTATCCCATTTAAAAATCATGCGACCTTTAACGAATGGTATCTCCATAATATTCATTCTTAAAGGCGCTCAGCAACGAAAAATTCTTTATTTTTATTACTAATCCAAATCCTGCCCATCTGTTACACTTTAAATTAGTAGTAATTTCCCACAAATATATTAGTTTTCGGTTTCGTCCTTTTCGTGCAAGCGCATGCCAAAAATAGTGATTTGACTATTTTCGCTAAATGCCCAAAGTAAAATCTATTCAAAAGTTTCTAATAAAATAATTTAGAGTGTAAGTTAATGAGTTACGCTACAGATTGACACCCTTGGTATTTTACGAACGAACGTATTTGTTAGTAACTGTTCTTGAATATACCTAAATTCTTGCATATGTGTGTGATTACCCGTATTTAAAACATTAAAATTTTTACGTGAAATATCAAAAGTGTTAACCTGTAAGTTAATACATTTACTTTCACTCTAATTTTCTGTGAATGGTTTGAATAATATTTACTGTTGGTAATGCAACTACGTTGAAATGTGCTTGTACGAAAGCTATCATACCGAAATCTATTTTATTTGTGGAAAAATACTCTTAATGCAGTTCATAAGAGTTGGGCAGAATTTTTTACACCTATTTTTAGTTTAGTAATTTTTCCTTAGTAACAAACAACTTATATTACTAACTTATTTCATAGTATTAATCATAATTTGAGAGTCAAAATGACGTAAAACAATTAAACCTGCCATACTTGATTTTCTTTAGTATCCCAACATGTAAGATTATTTCCCCGCTTTGATGAACTGGACATGTTAGATTTTGAAAGTTATTTCCTCAGTAATTGGGTGTTTTTACTTTGGAACTACACAATGCCTTTTCAGGTGAACACGAGGGATGTAAACAGGATATTTTTAATAGCTACATTCTTGCTCAAACGGGAACCATTAAGTGCATTGGTCAGACCACTAACTTAAATCCTGGCGATTTGTGTTAGAAAGCTGCTAGGGTTGCTTACGATTTTCAAACGTGGGAAACGTAGCAGACATTGCCGTACGTTGGCAGGTTTTATTGGGGATCTTATATTTTTTTCGCCTTTTCCATTCCATCACTTCTGCGACCAATTTCAAATCACCCCATCCATTCTTCGGGATCTGCTGGGGCGTGTCTCTCGGGCATAGTTGCCATCACTATTTTCACTCTAACATTCTCTCGTCATCAATGATCATTAGCGACTCGTGATCTCGGCGTAAATATTTCTGCACCACTTTGTTTCAATGTCTTATGTGCACATCTGTAGCTGTGCTTCGTGGTTACAGGTCGAGTGTCTTTGTGTAGAGGTGTCATTCATTTGACTGAGCCAATCAGAACAATTCTCCTGCAACACCACATGTCTGTGGTTGGTGGGTAATTAAGGGCGTGGTCACCTCAGTTTCAACGTTTTTTTTTTTTTTTTTTTTTAATATTTATATTTGTGTTGTACCAGATTTTTTCTTATTTTATACATAGATTGCGATTAAACCTTTATCTTAAGAAATTTGCGTATCTCTCATAGTTTTTACGTAATTAGTCGTAAACGTTAAAATTGGCGCTATTCGGTTTTATGTACGCTACTAAAACTGACATACCAAACCGAAAATAATTCGCAGTGTATAACAATGTTGTAGGCTAAGATTTGACACATATAAAAACCAAAAACAATATATTTTTGTATTTAGTAAAAAGTGCTGAATTCTAAATTGAAAATTAAAAAACTCCAACAATTTTTAAACATACAAGAATATATTATATTTGTTTTTATATGTATCAAATCACAGCCTACAACATTGATATACTCTGTGAAATTTTTCGGTTTGGTGTGTCAGCTGGTTTTAGTGGGGTACACAAAACCGTAAAGTGCAAATTTTGAAATTTAAGACTCACTACGCAAAAACTATGAGAGGTACACAAGCTTCCTTACAGGAATATTGAATCACAATTTACGTCTAAAATAATAAAAACTATTATCTGGTACAAATACAAAAATAAAAAAAGACGTTTGCAACTGAGGTAAATCGCGTCCATAAGAGTTAAAATATCCAATAATTAACCACGAAGCAGAGCTGCAGACATTGCAACAAAGTTGTAGGAAAATAACTTCCCGATAAACAGGGATTCCGTACTGATGACCTGTCCTCAACACTTCGTGGGAATCTTTAAAATATATAGTAAAAACAATGATTTAAAGTCACGACAATGAACGTAAATGAGGCACCATTAAAAGTGGGTATACGTATTGTTTTTACAACTTAAATTAATTAAAATGGCAGAATATAGTAAAATATTCAAGGCTGAGTCAGGAAGGAGTTATTTAAATTTGTATGGTGATAGGCCCCTGCCTTTGAAAAAAAATGTCTCGAAAATGGGTTTCTTAATTGGCTGCTAAAATTTGAGTTGGAAGTAATATTACCATGAAAGAGAATTTAAAGTTATATTTATTTAAATTTAAAATAAAAAATACTTGATTTTATGAAACGAGACACTGAAACGTCTTTATTATAATTACTCTTTAATAAGTAAACAAAATTAAAATCGATTCCCACTTTATTCATATTTCATACTAATTTAAACCATAATGTATCAAACATTTCATTAGCAGTCACCTTACAAAATACACGAACGGCATCGTGAACCGCTTTGTACATTTAAAACTTAAAATTTTTCGTATGTTACCCATAAGCTCTAAGATATTGGAGGCAAGCTCGTACAAGCTCATGTCCATAGCAGAGGCACGTAACTCACACATTATCATAAAGGCAATTATCTGAAGCTTAGATGGACAACCGGGAGGAAATGAACAACGCCGTCCCGTTCTTGAATGTGGTGAGGTGGGCTCGGACCTATAAATCCTTAGTAATGGGAATTAGGTACGGCATACACTACTGCACAACGAAGCATGCTCGGTAACTCAGTAGAATTTATACAGCCTGCTATAGGTACAAACTAAAGACAAACTATCAACGTGATATACGCTTAAAAACACTTCCTTGTCAAGTTATGAAGAAAATATTCGTTTTGATATCAGCCACTATTTTTTTTTTACAAAAAATAATTTTTTTAGTGTACAGTAATGAGAACTAAAATTTACTGCATTATACAACAGGCATAGAATTATTATCTGCTGACTACACATTGTATGGTTAAATAATACATTTTAGAAGAAAGTTAAAGCATTTCTCTAAAGAAACTATTTAAAAGTATTTGTATCTTCAGAGAAACACAATTAAACTTTTTATGTTATTGCTGTGACGTAAGAACGAGAGTGTTCTTTACCAAATGCTATATAGCCAAAAGTGATTTTTAATCTGTAATGTAAAAAAAAAAAAAAAGGTCTATTTTATGTATTGTAAAATAGGTTTGTACTTCTAAGAAGTATTTCTTTGTAAACAAAGTAAATTTAAAAACACGTTACCATGGTATGTGTAAATTCTCCTCTTCAGCCAGGAATCTAACCTGGGACCCTTGGCTCAGCGACAAGGAGTTCAAACCGCTGAACCAAATGGTTGGACCGCACATATGCATTCATATTATATATGTATAAAAAACTAAATATACACTTTCAAAGTTGTGGCTTCACCAAATCCTCAAATATAGTTCGAAATACCGTACGGGTATATTCATTCATTCCAATCTTAACTGTAGATTTTTTTTCTCTTCACAATATATTCACCGTTTGCTACAGTAGTTGCCAAAGTATGGTTATCGTACTTGCTGTTAAATAGTGTATGTTTTAACGCAATTTTATTTAAGATGGCCAACTGGTTGAACATATTTTGCCCGTTCAAGACCTAGAATGGGGATGTTATTTTTTATATTATTATTTCTATTTGAAAGTATGTTAAATTAAATTAATGTTGATACCATACTTTTTTTTTGTTTCCGTATAGCTCGAGAAAAAACGTAAATAAAAACAACGTTCATTTGAGCTCAGTAAAAAAAGGGTGCCGCCATGTCGATGTCCCTATGACGTTATTGGATAGCATATCTGTTTGCACAATCTGTACATCAACCTATGTTTAGTTAGCTAAAACGTTTTAAATCATGTTGTTTATGTTGTAAGAACGGGTACGGCTGAAACCCTGGATAGTTATAAATATGTAGCCTACTGTAACTCATTCATGCAGCAAAACAATAAAATTTTACACAGAAACAATATTTACTACAAAGCCTTGTGTGACAATACAAGATGGACTCTGCGCGGTTTCTACGAAACGTGACAAAAGTACCTTTTATGTATGCAATGATTATTTCACTGTATTGTGTACAGTATGACACTGCATTAAATAAATAAGTTCTTTTAATTTAAAAGTACCGAACAAATATCGGCGTCTATTCAATTCAATCTGTTTTTATGTTCCACCGTCCGCCTGTAGAAACGACGTAGCCAAAATGAGAGCTCAAGGCACCCGTGATTGGCCAATCATTCTAGAGGTGGGTGGGGTCCTGCGGAATTCGACAATAGATGACAGCGCAGCAGGTTTCAATTATCAAGACTTTATACGTAAAATATTTTTTTTTTTGGGAAAAATTGATTTTTAATAGAAAAATTAATCTCTTACATTATTTTCCCGACTTCCGCAACCAAATGCTTGCTCACCAGTATGTAAGAACCAGGTTAGCTTACGCGCATTCAAACAATTAGCTCTGTATGTCCACTTTTTGGACGAGGGGGAACTTCATTCATTTGGATTTTTAATCCAAACTGTATTATTCGTGACCGGATGTGAAACAATAAAATGAATTTTAAGTGACTTATGACAACCGTAATTTGAATTCAACTGATTTAAACCAAACCCTAAAACGTAGCAAAAAAATTAAATAAACTAAAATGAAATGTTTTATAGTACCAATGAAATCTTCGTTATTAATCAAATTTCTGCAACCGTACAGGAATCAATTATGATAACATTTTGCGAGTTAGCTTTTAAATAACCGGGTTCGTTAAATTTGATCAATTATTTCAGTTAGTGTAAAATACCAAAACATTTAATGTCCATGGAGAGATGACAAATTGAATCAACTGTACAACTGTGATATGCGTACTAGCCAATAAATACTTATTTTTAATGTTTACAGTAGCGTTGGAAAATTTGGCATTTTTAAAGCTAAGTAACTTGGGAAAAAATATGCGCACTGAATTATTACATTACGTAGCTGCATCTAGTGCTAAAATAATTAGGAATAATCATATAAATATTAAATTAGTTTTCTATGTACCATCCCCGTTGTGGAAGCGGTAAGAGGGGAGACTATGGCAATTTTATGAGAATGTAAGGCCCAGTGCAACATATATCGGAGCCCCCCCCCCTCAAAACGTTTTTTTTCTTTTCAGGTGCAGTGATAATTTTTAAGGTTCAGCATATTTGTCTATGTATTAGCATGCAGTCCCGAATATAAAAATTATCATTAATAAAAAGGATTAAGTTCACTCAGAAATATTACACTCACACAACACACACACACATATATATAATATATATACATATATAAGCGAGTAAAGAAAATATAATGTATGTTTACTCAAATGTAGTTCTTACAAAACTAAATGAATACTTCGTATTGTCATACAATCTAAATCTGAATTAGTGAATATTCACTGATTCACGCCGATGGATGCAGAAGTTTCAACAAATTGAATCAGTGAGAAACCACTGTGAAATCGGTCACTATTCACTGATCCCTATAAAGAGTACCAACATTCCACAATTTAATTAGTGAATGTCCACTGATTTTCCAGTAATTTTTCATTGATTCAGTAAGTAAGAACTGTTTATTTTTTTAACTGAAAAAAAAACTGTGGATATTTACTGACTTTCTTGTGAGATATTGGAAATCTTAAAGGAAATTAGTAAATATTCACTAATTAAACAGTTACTATTTTTTACTGATTCTCATTGTTGGAACTGCTCCATCCATCAGCGTGAATCAGTGAATATGCACTAATTCAGATTTATAGTGTACCATATATAAATAAACACCAATTCATTTCAATTATTAAAAATGCATTTTTAAATTCAAAAGTGAGGCCTCTTAGAATTCGAGGCCCAGTGCAAATGCCCCTTTTGCTCCCCCTCGCCCCGCCCAACTAGCCAGGGCCCTGATAGTGACCCAGCACGCACATCATGCCTCACCCTAGTCTCTAAGCTCAAGTTACTCTTCTCGCTGACAACTCGCCTCTATAATACATTACCCTGTCGTATTATGAAGTAATACCAACGATAAAGGTGTATTGCATACGCGTACACCTTTTAAAAGCTTCTGCTCCAAGAATCATGTACCTGAAACGGACCACACAAAACGCTTTTTCGGCATGGTAAAAACAAACTTTATGATATGTACGTAAAATCTTAAATGCGTATACACGTGTGTAACGTTTTTGGAATTGTATTCATAAGTTGACTTAATAAACGTCCGATGAGCGGTTTTCTAATAAACTTACAACGCCCGAAGTTCTGCTCATCGCTCGCCGGCATGGGCTGGCTGCTATCTTAAAAATGTATGTATGTATGTATTTATTTTTATATATACAAACACAAATCAGTACCTGAGAAGCATGAGGGGGTAAGTCCAAAATTGTCGGAAATAAGATACGCATATCAATCTTCTCAGAATTTCATGGGCTCGCAGGTTTATGTGGTGGTATGTCCAAATGAATCCTCAAACAGGTAAAAGACAAAAAAAAAAGTGTAGATTGTTAGCGGAAGTGTTTAAACTCTTGTGAAAAAGTGGCATTTAAAACTTCCACCTCATGCTTATTAGGTAAAGGTATGTATATATATATATATATATATATATATATATATATATATATATATATATATATATATATATATATATATATATATATATATATAAATGTATGTATGTATATATATAAGTGTGTGTAATATATATGTATATATATATATGTGTGTATATATTTTGTGTGTATGGATATATATATATATACATTCTTAAATAAAACTATGTTAAATTTTACTCTTTTTCACCTGCAGTACTATAACTACACTAAGCCAACTACTGTTACATCAAGATAATATATTGTAAAGAGCATAACAATTTTAACATCTTAGTTTAACAAGATTAATCATTTTCACACCTTATCTCGAACTCCATTTGAGAGCATTTTTTATACATCGCAGCTTTCTGAAAAAGCCTTTTTTAAAGCCGGTTTAAGGTTCCCTGAGAACATGTTCCTAAGAATGGTATCAAGGAAAAAAAGAGACGCATAGTTTAAAATGTGTTTTCTTTCGAAGATAAAGATATAAAACATACGTTAAGAAGTGTTTCTTTAAAAATGTTTCTTCTAACACGCTGCAACACAGTTAACGCACCAGCAATGCAAAGGGCCTTAAACGAAGTGCATCACTCCTAAGGTATCGTCGGTATTATGCGTAGCGTATGTAGGAGATTGCACGGGGCCGTACAGGATGGATGGCATCTTGGCCAGCCGCGCGGCTGCTTCGCTATTTGCATTCGGCATCCACGCCCAACGAGTCCTGCTTCCCTCCAGCATCCCAGCGGGTCCAGGTCCGGTCTCCGATGACAAGGTGATTAATGAGAGCACCTGGTCCCCAGCAGCTCGCAGCTAATAGTCCTGCAATTACCATCCATCAAACCCACCCTGCTAACGCCATCCCCTCACCCTAATGGATTGAACTAATTGAAGGAGCTGCAAAGCTAGAATGTAGCCCTGCTGCCTGAAATCCTCCAAACCCGCAATCCTCTCCAAAAGTCATACCCCAATCCCAGGCCAGGCGATGACAATGAAACCGTCGATTTTCAGCTCACTTTTTTTTTCCTATCCAGGACATCAAAGAGCTGATCATCTGCGGCGGAGAGCACTTTTATATCTCCCCCGCTCCCCCTTTCCTCCCCACACACGCACCTTCCACGGGTAAACGACCCAATGCTAATGCACATTATAAACGAAGTGGAGAACCAAATTGCTGGCATTCTAACTGTAACTTACTTGCATGGCACGCTTTTTTTACGGTTCAGTTATTAAAATTGAAACTAAAAAAAATGAAAATGTATTTTTTGTGGCGAAAATGTTTAAATGTGGCCGCTGCATCCAAATGGTACGGGAATTTAAGTGATTGGCCCTGGGTCCCGTCCCGTGCATTAGACAATGAAAGCAGGCCTAAATATGTGGACCGTTCATTTTTTGTTATTTTTAACGCGTGGGTGATAATAATAATAATAATAATAATAATAATAATAATAATAATAATAATAATAAGGGCGATGATGATAACAATGTCATATGAGGATGGTGACAGAATGCTAGGATATTTATCGGATGCAAACATACTTCTACAGCGTAACCCCGGAGGATAATATGACATGAGGTGGGGAAAACAGGAGATCCCCGAGAAAACCCGTTGGCCAGCGGCATCGTCCGACAAGTTACCTAGATGACATCCCGCCGGAGATCTTACGCGGATCGCTTCGGTGAGAGGCGAGTGTACTGGCACCTGCCCCAACCGTAGCCCACCAATGCTCGGAAGAAATTTTTAACACTTGTTTGTCGAAATACCTATGTTTCGAAGTTAGAAACGAGAGTGATTTAAATAGTTACACAATACTCGTGAAACATTCGAACCAACTTCACAAACTCTAACAACGTTGGAGGAAAGCTAACTCTAGACAACAATAACATTGTTCAATGGCTCAAACTGTAACTTCACAGCAATGTTTAGTTCAGAGATGATGTACCCAGATCTACCAATAGCAACTGTTCACGAATTTAAACTTAATGTGTGTCATGTTCATAAAATATTAGTTCAGAATATATGTTCCCAAACTTCTATAACAACTTGTAATCTGTAAACAAAAGCCTTAGCTTATACATTTGTAGAAGGATTTTTTTTTGCATTTCAAAATGGGGTGATATTTTACCAGGTACAAATAGAAATTAACTGGTTCAACCTTCGTACACCCTTTTTACCGTAAACAAAGGGTGATATTCTTACCTATAATACAGCTGCATGCTTTTAGCTAATGAAAAAAAAAATTATCTTACCGCAGTCTTACTTCAACTGGGATAATTTCACCTCCTTGTACGGAAATTTAATGGCCATAATAGTAGCTTACAGTGTATGTATCATGTTAATGCGTAGATAGGGGTGTACACGACGCAGGATGTTGGCAGCCAACACCACCTTGTGCTCCTACAGTTAGGCAAGTTGTATGGGATAACAAAGGATAGTATGCAAAATTTAACACAGTTAAATGCTGTAAATATACATTTCCATGCATTTAATGTAAAGGGCTTTTGTGAAGTACTTGTGTTATGCACTGAGTTATGAACACGCCAAGGACGTAATTGCAAACATTTTAATATGCAGTGACCAAATAAAGTATACAAGTTTTTAAATTTGGAGGAAAGACAATGTTTTTATTAATGTTTTATCTTTATTTAAGGACATTTTCTTAAAGAAATGTAGTCGATGACAGTCTTGAAAATTGGCGTGAAAAAACCTGAAAATAGTTTTCATTGCAAAATATTTCGCCAAAATAATATGTCGTTATAGGAAAAATACACGCTTAAGAAGTTTTGAACAGAAAAGCTCTCTAGTATTTTTTTATATTCAAATAGATTTTAAACACTAATTTATATCCCATACCCTTTTCGAATTACCTTCTAAAAACATTAAAATGTTGATGTATTAACATCAATTTCGTTGTGAGGAAAATAGGTCTAGTACATAACACACTTTTGCCGTACTTATTGGATTAATACATTATACTTTATTTGCCATTAAAGCAAATGTTCCTGGCCTTGAGCTGAACACGTTTTCAGATGTAAGTAATATTTAATTACTCCAATTTTTATTGTCCCTATGGCCGCCAGCAGCAATCATCGACCTATTTCTTTACTAGTCGGAAAATAAACAATGCAAAAAAATTTCGATACGGTTGTTATTGTCCTGTCGTTATAAAAGTTTAAAACATTTTCTGATCTCAGTTACTCTGAAAAGAATGTTCTCAAACATTTTACAAAAAAAAGTAAATAACTCTGAAGTTATTTTGATGCATTGCTGTTTAACGAACATACTGTATATAAACACTACTTAAATGTGTACTTATAAATGATGGTTCAGAACTGAGTGTGCTATTTACGCATGGTGGTAGGTTATTGAAATGTAAGTCGAAATATGTCCGTCAATTTCTCTGTAAAGTGGATTATAGCGGGAATAATAACACCCTGAAATTCTACTTTAGGACTACATTTCTTTAAATAAAATTAAAAACTTCTTTCTATTTCATTGGTTTCACAATATTCAGTGTGTTGTTGCAAAGCCAAGTGGTGGTGTATTTTCATTTATAAACTACATTTCACGGTAGTTTCTCAGGGTAGCATTAGTCACACTATAATTCACTTTACGGGAAGTTGAAAACATAATTTGGACTTTCAAAAGCATTCATAGTTTATTAAAAAATATAATATAAAAGTGAAAAATACTGGAGATAATAAATATTTATGGAAAACTTTATACCAATGCACTTTCCTTGACGTTGAGGGTAGAACTTCAATTTAATTTAATTTAAGTACTCGTACACGTACACGTTGGTTTTAAAATTTTGTCATTGAATACCAAATTGTACATTTACCTGTAATGTGTTTGAGACCATTCATGTAACCTCGGTTATATTACACGTTTAATAAACTGTTATTACATTAGTTTGCTATCGGAAAATTATTTACGTTGCAATTGAAATAAAACTACCTACTAAACACTGTTTACACTATTTCGTGTATACATAAAATAACTAGTTCTACTAGTGAAAATAGCATTTATAAAAAAACTATGTGCAGAAATACGTAGTAATTTTTAAATGTTATTAATTTATTGTAGTGAATTGTAGGTGTATGTATTTATTTAAGTTCAATAACACATTCCTTCGAACAGAGATAGGATAAAGTTCTCCAGCAAATTTTAATTTGGTGTTACAAACACTCACTTATTATTTTCTCATGCACAATCAGTGATCTATGCATTGTTAATTGTATTTATGCAACTCCACTAATATTCACATGGCATTATTTCACGGTGATCTGCTGTCTCCTCTATTCTATTTATTTCCACATATTTTCAGTCTGCCTTCTTGAAGTTCATTGTTTGTTTCCTTCTTTCTTCGTGCACCCTCATTCATGTGCAAAATCCTTGAAGTCTTTTACAAACAAGCACTAATTTTTCATTTCTTGTCTAGTCAAATGTTTTTCACTTTTGAATATGTGTGTTATTAATCTCTCTCTCTCTCTCTCTCTCTCTCTCCTGATTTCATTCAGCACAAACACACACTCATTTACTTCGATACATAACATCGTTTCACTCTAAATAACTACGGGTTGGTCAAATCAGTAATATAAGTACTTTAAGTCGTATAAGTGAACATTTTATCTTTATTCTTTCGTCAATAGTTTTGATATACATAACACATATTCTGCAGCGAGCGTTCATCAAGTTTGCGTGAACTTCGAGTCCGCACAAACTCCTCATAAATGCAGTTGAAGCTACCAGTTTTGTTGTCAGGACTTCAAGCAGATAACCACACTCTTAAAGCCAACATGTGCTGTTATACAATTTCCTGGCTCCCGTGCACCAGTGCCCTTAACGAAGAACATTTATAATGTTCTGAGAAACATATTTATATGATTGCCTACTCTGTGTAACACCAAACTACTTCCCTGCCGATCTCCGCGGCCCCGGAGTGTCCACACAACATTTAAAGCGGCTGTGGATTCTACTATCAGTGTCTTCCTATTGGCTATTCATTTTCATCTGCGCATCCGTTCTATGTAGGTCTCCTTCCCGCTCTTTTCACATTCCCCAGTTACAGTTAGATTGGTGGAGCGAAGATATTTTGGTCAGCACTCAACATCAAGTCTTTAGCAGTGGTGAGGGGTGACATTAGGTGAGTATGGAGCAGCGCCAGAATGATGAGGCGTGGTAAGGTCACAGGTTAGTTGAAATTAGGTTACATTAGTATAGATCGGTTTAAAACACGAAAAAAAAATACTATGCTCTGTTTAAATACCAGTTTTGTTAGGTTATAAGTGCATGTTATACAGCAGGTTTCATCATTACGTTTAATTTTTTAATATTTGTACCAGATATTTTTCTCATATACGACATAAATTCTGACTTAATTATAGTTAATTTTTTTCTAACATAGTTGTTGCATAAGGTCCATTTACAGTCAAAATTTGCATTTCGTGCTTTTAAGGACGACACTAAAACCATCTCCCATACAAAACTGAAGAAAAAAAATTGTCTGGGAAAAACAATGTTACAGGCTACAAGTTATCCTATATAAGAACCAAAAAAAAAAATTGCATTTAAATGAAAATACACAAATATAAATCAAAAATTAAAAAAATTCAAGAATTTTTTAAAAAACATAAAATATTTTATTTTGTGGTTTTATATGGGAGTATTCGTAGTATACAGCATCGTTATTCACTGCGGATTTTTTTCAGTTTGGTATGCGAGTTTGTTTCAGTGTAGTCCTCACAACCGTAATATGCACATTTTGACTTTGACGAGTCATTATGCAAAATATATTACAGATAAGAAAAAAATTTCACAAGAGCCAAATTGGTGTCACAATTAATGTATGAAATAAGAAAATATATCTGGTGCAAATACAGAAGTAAAAAAAAAAGACTATGGAAATTGCTGTCTACCGTGCTCATGAGAAACTACAAAAACCATAAACACGCAGCAATGCTGCGTGACTCGCGCCTGCGCAGAACAATGCGTGCGTAGTTAAAACCGGCCAATAGCAGACTTCTCTCATACACAGGGCCACTGGTAGGATTTCTGGGCCCCTGTGCAAGTAAGTCTTTAGGGACCCATACCATCCACAGTTCCACTTGTTGTTTTATTCCGATGAAAACTGAATAAAACATTTGTTTTGCTACTTAATAACACAGGAAGCAACCAAACGTGACATGAGACAAATTGTATGTGGGGGAAAAATACTTTTTCAAAGTTTTATTTAATTATTTTTCAGTTCATTGCCCCAGACCCGGGCCCCCTGATATCTCGGACTCATGGGCATTTGACCCTTTTGCACCCCCCTCTCTTTCTCGGCGACCCTGCTCATGTATTATTTTTATACTTTTTGGAGAGAATACAACATTTAGTCATAACATAGCCCCTGTTATGAACCGTGATGTACCCACTGGGTCAAACGTAAGACAGCTAGGCACTGTCAAGTAGGTAGTCTGAAACAGATTACCAATAGGCAAACTCGGCTAAGGATAGATAACATTAAGGAGATCCCTAGATATGCTGCGGTTGTGTGTGTGAAGCAGGAGCGGTAAGGGTGGTACTAATCGACGTATGTAATGCATTTTCGCCTCTCCGCGCAAGCCACTCAAATGGAGTGCAGTGTCCTTTTTCCCAAGTGACTTTCAGCTTGACCACATAATTTTATTTATGGGCAGCACAGTTCAAAGTCTAATGCTTGTTGCTATAGTTGCGTTTTTTTAGTCCGGTTGTTGATTTTACAGATATGGCAGTCTGGAAATGCCATTTTTGGCCCTTTTGAAGGGGCCGAAAATTATGTTACTCTTAAACGCGCCGAATTTTCAAAATTATAGCGACATAGTTTGAAGTTTGTTTCGTAGATATACAAATACAGGATGTTACGGAACAACACCGACCAACTCCGGCAGGTGATTCCTTATGAAAAAAACAAACAGAAATTATGCTTTGCATTTTTCACCTAAACTTAATATTAAGGTAGCTAGTAATGAGACTATGAATATCAAAATCTATAATCATATTTCCCAAAATATCGGAAACTAAATAACGTACAAAAATATTATTTTCAGCATTTCTTATCGGTGTTGGTACCTCTAAACCACAACCAAATACAACATGATACCTTCCAACCTTATGAAAATTATAGGGGTGGCTACCCTATAATTGCATACAACTATTTTACCGTCAGGATGTTCGAACATTTGAATGTGGTTTATTGAGAAATGAGACCTGTATAACAAAAAAGGTCGTCTTGTTGCAACTGTCTAGGACATACCGTTTATGCTCAAAACACATCTGAATATTCGCGTAGACATACAAAGCCTAGAGCATAGGCAATCCTGCGAACATCCATGTGATGTATACAGCGTACAGATTATGGTGGACATTCACTGCATAGAACAAGTACAATTCTGTTAAAGTCGCAGATCAATTTGTTGCTAACATTCTGCGTATATATCGTAGCAGTTGTGAACGAAAATGGTAGGTCCCAAGCAGCTGAAACATGTTTATATGGTACACGAATAACTTGTGAGGTAATATTTGAAAAATAAAAGGAATAGCACAGTGTCGGTATCAATGTTGTTTCTCTCAGGTATGGCAACAACCGCCACGGCGCGGAGGTCAAATGGTACCTATGCTTGTCTCCCTACAAGGCGATACTGTTTTGATTACT
Source organism: Medauroidea extradentata (assembly GCA_003012365.1). Lineage (NCBI taxonomy): Eukaryota > Metazoa > Arthropoda > Insecta > Phasmatodea > Phasmatidae > Medauroidea > Medauroidea extradentata. The sequence continues at coordinate 23,950 of PNEQ01077721.1, forward strand.
GCCGGATGTCACGAAAATTTTCACATTTGGGAATAATGCCGGTACGATGACGTTTGCCGGTGGCTTTTATCGTGGATCTCCCATTATCCTTATCCTCCATTCACATTGTAACTCCATGTTCACTCCATGTCACCCCTCTTCGGCTCTCAAAATCTTAAATGTTACGTGCCATCCTAATCTCTTTATTCATCCTGGCAGTATTCCTGCAAGAAATCCTATATACATGTTGCTGATTCTAAAATCATAAAAACGCTTTTACGTTTGTTGTTTTTGTGGCTGTTAACGTCTTTGTTTGTTTACTTTCAATACTTGTGCTCAGTACAGTGGTATGTATCGCTATCACGTAATACTTTGTTTTTTAAAAGCATCTGACCCACGATCGCAAACCGCATAGCTACTTCTGCATGTGTATTGCAAGTAGCCTACACGACTCGACACTCTCTGTCTGTTACGCATGCATGGTACTTTGTTTAAGGAGTTTGGTGAAAACGGTTTATTTCAACAAGATTAAGCTCTCTGAAATGTTTTGGTGTTTTCAATCACCCTAATGTTACAAATTAAGTGAATATCATGACCTACGACATTTTGAAATGTGCAACCATACCATATTTGTTGCTGCATCGTGTATGGTTCGTAACGTTCATGCAAATCAATTACTTTTAAAATCCTGATTTTTTGGAGTTAGCATGCTTTAGAGAAAACACATCGTTACCGACACTGTACTATTAATTTTCTTTTCCAAGTATTTCCTCACGTAGTTATTTGTGTTTAGTTTATTATCAGAATGACGAACACAATAACATTTAAACATGTTTCAGTTGCCTGAAACCTACCATTTTCGTCCATAACTGCTACGACATGTACGCAGAACGCTAGCAACAAACTGATCTGTGACTTTAACAGTATTGAACTTGTTTAGGCCTACAGTGAATGTCCGCCATCGTCTGTACGCTGCACACATCACATGGATGTTCGCAGGATTGCCTATGCTCTAGGCTTTGTATGTCTGCGCGAATATTCAGATGTGCTTTGAGCATAAACGGTACGTCTTAGACAGTTGCAACAAGAGGACCTTTTTTGTAACACAGGTCTCATTTCTCAATAAACTAACTTCAAATGTTCGAACGTCCTGATGGTAAAATAGTTTTACGCAATTATAGGGTAGCCACCCCTATTATTTTCATGAGGTTGGAAGGTATCTATTGCTTTTGCTGTTGGTTTGAAGGTCCCAAAAGCATTGAGAAGTGCTGAAAATATTCTTTTTTATGTTATTTAGTTTCCGATATTTTGAGAAAATACGATTATAAATTTTGACATTCAGAGTCTCATTACTCCCAATATTAAGTTTAGGCGAAAATTGCAAAGTAAAATTTAATCACCTACCGGAGTTTGTCGGTGTTGTTCAGTAACATCCTGTATGATGCACGTCAAATAGTTTCGTCAAAAATAAAGTAGCCGTAACTCGCTGCAGAGCATTTGGAGGGCAGGTACAGAGGCCCCTTAAACACGGCTAACGAGTTGACACACGAAATAATACAGGGGCGTGTCACGTTGCCGAGGAGGTCTGTGGGCTGTCGGCTCGATATCGTCGCCGAGCCGAGATTCATCAGGACATCAAGCTGCGTTCGCCGTTAACCTCTACGTAACATCAACCTCGGCAACCAACAGCTATTAACAGCGTTCACGAGGGGAAAACAAAAGTAATTTTATACATGTATGAGATAGTGTAAGTTTCGTAGAAGTTACTTCAGAGTATATTTTCCTTCTTACAAAAAAACGTTAGCTCAGCCAGTTTTCCCACAATGGCATTTCAAAGTCTAAATTTGGATGTTTTCACTTCCTAGACTTCCAGAATACCAATTAACATAATGGAAGGAATTAACACTGAAAGTACATGCCACTGGCTAGGGCTTTAAGCATATGGAAAACCCAATACAAAATAGTTTCGTATTCAAAAAAACATTTCTAATGTATAAAAAATCCGAATTTCAGAAATGTTTTAAAATCACAATGAATTTTTGAATGTGTTTTTATATATTTAAAGCCCTAGCCAGTGACACGTACTTTCACTGTCAAATACTTGGTTTCATTATTGGTTTCCGGGGTATGTGCGAAGTAAGAACATGCAAGTATTGGCTTTGAAATGCCATTATGGGAATACTGACTGAGCTAATTCTTTGCATGAGGAAATTGTACTCCTATTTAACGTATACAAAACTAACACTGTTTCATACCAATACAAAAATGATAATTTTTTCCTGTGGAATGTCTATAATGGCGTTCACGAAGGGGAAAAAATCGTAATTTCATATGTGTATAAAATAGTGTAAGTTTTGAAATATTACTTTAGAGAACATTTTCCTAAGTTAGCTCAGTCTCTTTATCTGTAATGGTATTTCGAAGTCAAAATTTGATTAATTTTACTTCATACAAATCTTGAAAGCCAGTAAACATAACGAAATGTAAAAAAAAAAAAAAAAAAAAAAAAAAAAAAAAAAAAAAAAAAAAAAAAAAAAAAAAAAAAAAAAAAAAAAAAAAAAAAAAAAAAAAAAAATCACATCAAAACTACATGTCGCGTCTACGCTTGAAGTATATAAAAACCATTTATAATAAAGTTTTGCATTTAAAAAAATTGCTGATAGCAACAAAAAATTGACAATTTTTAATAAAAAATTTTAAACAGAAATATTTTTGTCATGGGTTTTAAATGATTTATGCCGCAGAACGTGAAATGTAGTTTTGATTTGATTTTTTCCATTTCAATATGTTTACTGGTTTTCAAAATTTCTATGAAGTAAAAATATGCAAATTTTGACTTTGAAATGCCATTATGGGAAAACTGGTTGAGCTATTTTATATTTCGTAAGAGGAAAATATACTCCTAAGTGCCGTCTAAAACACTAATACTATTTCATACAAATATAAAATTGTAATTGTTCCCCACTTGAACACACGTAACTAAATTGAGTGGCTTAATTATTTAAATTATAATCACAATTGTTAACGGTTTGCCTCCCTTCGCATCTACAGTAATTGTTCTTGTATTGTATCATGTAATGTAAATCGCAGATTAAGTTCCTATCTAATTTAAGGTTATATACGTACGATGTCAACCTTAAACAAGTATGAACTGAGCAACATCCTTAATTAGATTTTAAGATAATACGTAATCATATTTTCCCCAAACTTGTATGGTATTTCATTTAAAATTCATAATGCCTTGCAAGATATGCCAGTTTAAGGGCGTTCAAGTGGTGAAAAATTCATAATTTTATATTTGTATAAAATAGTGTTAGTTTTGTAGACATTACTGAAGAGTACATTTACCTCTAACGAAAAAAAATTAGCTCAGCCAGTTTTCACGTAATGTCACTTCAAAGTCAAAATTTGCATAATTTTACTTCATACAAAACTTGAAAACCAGTAAATATAATGAAATGGAAAAAATCTCATCAAAACTACACGTCACCGTCCACGGCTTGAAGCATATACAAGCCCATTATAAAATATTTTTGTGTTTAAAATAAATTTCTAAAAGTACCAAAAAAAATTTCAAATTTT
>PNEQ01077722.1:0-20779 GCA_003012365.1 Medauroidea extradentata
GTAAATAGTATTATTGTGTGTGTGTCGTCGGTGATGGTGTACATAATAAACAAATGTAGGGACAGGACCTACCAAACGTTGGCAACCCTACATGATGTGTGCAAGATTACCAGGTTGGCACGAACTGTGCCACTAACCAGTCTTCAAGATGGCAACGATGCGGTAGCATCGTGTCGAAGGTTCGTAATCGTTTCGCATCATAGCAATCGTAGTAGTTTGTTCAGTTTTTCTTGTGTCGTGTTATTGTACATGTGTCGACGTACAGGTTTACTCTGCAAAATTAATCCAATTACAGTTTCCTTCGCCAACAACAACAGGAAAACGGTGGGCTCGACCGGATCTACTTCCGAGGACATGTACCTCATGATTAATCATAAGAAGCCATCCCAGGCTTGGGACAACGAAACTTTAACCGATTGCCTTGATACATGGCGATTCCCGACCACGTGGCATCCCGGGTGTTACCTTCCCGCACATCCGCACACTTTGACAACCAGCACACTAAGGAAGACTCAGAGATTTCGCTCCACGGCGCTCATGTCGCCCCTGGAACACTCCCAAGATGGCAACCCATGCCAATCATCAACTCGCACAACGATTTACCTCGAGAGCATCTAAATTAAACTTAGATGCATTTCCTTGGCTAATTTCTGTAACTATGTGAACAAATAGATCACAAATCACCAACTTACAAATTACAAAATACATTCTTATCATTTTTAGCTTCATCCCTCGGGTCTGTACCCACAGTTGGTACTGCTATGACGTCACACACCTTACTCTCTCCAAGACTTCAAACGGGAAAGATTTCAAACTAGCTCCTAGGAAGTTCAAATATCAACAAGATCACTTTACATAGAGATTACCATCACAATACATAAATACAGTTACCATAATCATTTTTAGGATGCTCTCGTCTACGTGTACAGTTAATATAGAAACTAACAATAATCCTAATGGTTCGGACCACCGTACTTAAGCTACAAACCTCATACATTAAATAAGCTACAGATCTCATACAAAAAATAGGAATGTTCTAATTTCAGTCCATCATTATGGTTGAATTCCCTCTTCCACTGTCTTTTCGAGTAAACGCAGTTACTCGTCCTGGATACTTATGACTATATGCGTCCTTACACTTAAACTCACTGTTATTAACTTCTTCGGCGCACCGCCACACTAGTAGGCTGGGCAACTACTCACTGGTGACTTCACACATATACACAGACGTGTCACAAACCAAATGTCCTGCAAGCATCCTGGGATTCTATTAGGCCTACACTGACTCCGGGAGGGGGGGGGGATGAGGACTACACCTCTTAAATTACTTTACGCCACAATGCATTAATGTCACTACTAACTTCAGATACACACCAAGTACAACAAAAAACAATCTTGGTACAAAATTCATTGGGTGGGCATGGCTAAGTGCCTTACAGCACGAAACACTTACATGATAGTAATAAGCTACAGTTATTATCTGTAATAATTTATCATGATAGTTAACTTTTGCTGATGTCATCGTCTATGTCTTCGGACGAAAAGAATCTACAGTGAGAACCATTTTGAAAAGTAGAAATGATCTCCAGAAACTCTTGACGTCAGATGCGTTAACTTCTATGAAAGCTAGAGTGCGGAATCAAACACCAATAATGAATATTGTCTTAGTATTTGGAATAAGTTATGCCCTTCCTTTACAGAAGAATTCCGTGGTTTTCAGCCTGCTGAGAAACAGATGGAAGAAGTAGTAGGCCTAGAGGAAGTAGTTGAAATAGGAAAAAGGAAACTTGGTTTGAGGAACTTGATGCAGCAGATGCCAATGTACTGATCACTTCACATGTGAAACTCACTGCAGAAGAACAAATTGAACAGGATGAGGTGAGACGTAAAGAGATGGAAATTGGTGATGATACTGCCCCTAAAGCTGAATGAGAGCTGACAGCAAAATACGCAGACTACATTTTTTTTCAGCAAAATAAACAAAGCATACAGGATTTTAGAAGATAAAGATACTGATGAAAAAAAAAATTCTACTTAAAAAAATTAAATTGGCAAGATGTGTTACATGTACAGAGAGATGTAAAAAAAAGTGCTAAAAACAAATGCTGCTAGAAAGTTTTTTGCGCCTGTTCATTACTTCACGCAGCAGGCCCCTGTGAACTTAACTGTGGCGGCAGACATGACAAGTGGAGAAGATGCTGACATGCCGGCTACCCCTTCCTTCCCCCTTCACTCACTCTCTCCTCGAGGATGTTGGCACACCACCTGCTGTGCAGGAGAGTGCCTTAATAACGCGCACTTGGTGGAAAAACAAACTTAGTTACATGCACATAGCCATAACTGGCTTACGTGCACTCTTTTGTTTCTGTTTTGTAGATATTTTTAAACTGTATTTACTGGTGTTCATCATTTCATATGTTTTTTATATGGAATTGTTTAATTTTGGAGACATCGTAGCATTTTCAGGGAGAAAATAAAAGGACACATTGCAGTGTGTTTGCCAACACAAGTAGTTAGTTATGCCTTGTGCTTATTTTGTTCTCGGATGCTTCAGATATTGTATATTTACACCATTCATTTGTCGAAAAAGTGCTTGTTTTGTAGATATTCTCAAAACAACTATGTTAACGTACATTTTTCCCACAGGAATGGTTGGAACTCGTGTAACACAGATTCACACAGCGCAAGCATTTCACGGAACCCATTACTCGTGTTATGCGAGTCCGAGGTGGATTAGGTTTTTTTAGTGGTAAAGTGTGAGAGGAATAGAAAGACTGCAAAACACTAAGTCGTGATCCAAGTGTGCATTGCATCCACCTTGCCTACAGAGGAAGGAGAATACATGTATTTATATGCTGGTCGTGAGTTGATTTTATTTCTTTAACACTCCAAGAAGATATCCCATCTCTCGTCCCAGCATGATATTAACTGGCACCCTCTTATTAACTTAACTCATCTTGGGCCAGATTATATCAACTGGCCTCTACGTGCCTGAGTAAATATCTTATTTTACATACATCTGTGCAAATTAAACTGCCAGTAGCACCAATCTGTGTTTCAAATGGAAAATTAATACAATTCCTGTGTCTTATAAAGGTTTATAAACACTTTACAAGGCAAACAGGAAGCATGCCAGTACACAAAGTCTGTGTCAACCATCCTGGAACTCCAAACATGTACACACATGACCATATGGTAATTGCGAGAAATCCACATGCATCCAAAATTGTAAATATTATTTTAGAACCTGTAATGTGAAAATTTATCCATAAAATTTAACCTGTGCAAGGAGACATATGATATGCACAACAAGTTCCTGCCCATTTTTTGCCTTCACTAGCTTTCAGCTTTGCACAACCGGCACATATGCAATGTTTTCTTATTTCACTGCATTCTGTAGGTATAGTAAATCCTCGTTTTATCGGACCCTCATTCAGCGGACTTTGTATTTAACGGAAAAAATCTGGCGATACAAAAGTATTCTACCGTCGGGTCTACTTGTCACATGCAGCACAAGACATACCTTGTTATTGTACTTTGGTAAGTGACATCAGGCACGCGCATGGATAGTTGCGCACGGTGGCAGGCAGAGCTATTTTTAATCGCGCATCAGGGTGTGTGCCGTGTCCGGGTAAGAATGATTGTCTACCTGAATTTTTTTACGGAATTATAAGATTAACAGCACAAGACCAACCTGGTTATTGTGCTTTGATTAGTGACATCAGGTGTGCGCATGGATAGCCGCGTAAGACGGTACGCAGAGCTAGTCGCTCATCTGTGTTTTGACGTGTCCGGGCAAGAACGACTGTCGTGGCTACTTGAATTTTTTATACAGTTGATGTACGTGTGCGATAAAGATTATGTGTTATTTTAAAATGAAATGGCGTCTGCAACAAGACAGAAAATAAAGAAAGTAACTTTGACATCAAGCAAAAATAGTGAACTAATAGAAAAGTTTAGAGGCTGGTGTTTCGGTAGCAAAGTTGTGTGACGATTATGGTGTCAAGAAACAAACTGAGTTGGACATTCGTAAAGCAAAAGACAAGTTGAAGAGTTATGTGTTGAAATATAATGTTGAACAAAAAAAATAACTGGCACTGTTGAACCTAGGAAACATGTTAAACTTGCTACTGCATCTTCACACGACGAGGCAGTGTATGTTCAACAATGCTCATGTGGTGTAAATGTGCGTGGCATAGAGATAAAATCTGCTGCGGGCTAACTAGCGCAACACATGCCTTTCTTATGCTCAGCATTTCCGTCCCTTGCCCTTCGGGAATTCTCAAGCACGGTGGCTAGATTATTATCTCACAGACACGGTATACGATACTGCGACGCTATGCAAACAGCGATAGTTTAGATGGAAAATTTTTATTTGTTATATATTTAGTAAATAAACACTTTACTGTGAAATACAAAGCAGTAGCTAGAGTTCACGTGTCACTTGTTACCACGCACCATAACATGAAACCAAACTGATAGATAGCAAGCCTCCTTCTATCCCTCTCCTTCTACTCTTCCCCCACCCTCCACCCTTTGCGGACACATGCTTATCTTTCTACTCCTGCCAGTCATCACAAACCTTCCCCCTCACCCACGTCCAGCTATTTGACGACAACAAACACGCTACATTGCCACGCGTATCACACTGCTGTATATCTATCTGCTTGTTGTCTATTTCAGTGTGCCGATTTTGATACTTTGAGATTTACCGGACCCCCCCCCCTCTCCCAAGTAGTCCGGTAAAACGAGGGTTTACTGTATTTGTTAATTTATTTCAGTGACAGTTTTTAGCACTATGAACGTAGTGATTGGCTTGGAAAAGGGAGAGGCTGAGGAGATTAGTATGGTCTTGGGCAGCTTCCCCTTCAGCCATCTTGCAGAAATTAACAAGTCACAGAGTAGGTCGCTCTCGCACCATAGGGCTGCATGCCATGCACAATATTTTACAGTTTCTTTTAATTGCTAAAAACTGTTTTACTGTTAGAGATTAAGGGTGCAGCCTACAGCAATTTTCATTGTCATATTTTTATATTTATATTTGTACCAGATATTATTTTTTTTATTTTGACATACATTGTGACTAAACCCTGCTCTTAGGAAATTTCTGCATCCCTAATATTTTTTGTGTAATGACTCGTAAACGTTAACATTTGCATTTTACGGTTTTATGTAAGCAACTAAAATCTACTAACATACAAAACTAAAATAAATTCACAGTGTACAACAATATTGTAGGCTACAACTTGGCATGTATAAAAATAAAATATTTTTGCATTTAAATAAAAATGCTGAATTTTGAAATGAAAATTAAAACATTTAAAAAATATTTTAAAAATTCAAAAATATTATATTTCTTGTTTATTTATACATCAAGTTGTAGCCCACAGCATTCTTATTCACTGTGAATTTTTTTCAAATTGATACATCAGTTTGTTTTAGTGGCTTACATAAAACCATAAAATGCTAATTTTGAAATATAAGAGTATTTATGCAAAAAACTATGAGAGAGACAAAAATTTCACAAGAGTAGGATTAAGTCACAATATTTGTCTACAATAACAGAAAAAATATCTGGTACAAATATAAAAATAAAAATATGACAAAAATTACTGTAGACCATGCCAAATATTTCAGAGCCTTGCAAGACACTAGTAGTAGACCACGTTTCGTGAAGGGAATTTGCAAAGTTCAAATAAAAATGTGACACTCCACACCCCTTCCCCATTTACATTTATTACAGTAAAACCCCGGTTAACCAAACTTGTGTCATCCGAAATGCCTCCGAAATCGCAACTCCACAAAAAGAACTATTCCGCTATAAGGAAATAATCGCTGAGGGCGCAAGTGTGCTTGGCTATGGCTAGCAAAGAGTGAAGAGGTGTATACTTCTTTTCCCCTTCTTTCAGTTATTTTACAGTCTAAATATAGCTCACTGCCACCCTTTTGATTCACCTCCTCCTGCAACCATGACGTTCGTCTAGTCTTTAGTTGTCGACACAAGTTCAGATAAAGTTGTCGTTGTTCCCCGTTGCGTGTGTACAATTTTTGTGCTATGACAACTAAGTGGAAACGTGTCATGATTTCTACAGCTGATAAACTAGCCGCTATCATAGAAGTTGAAAAGGGAAATCTATTGAAAACTGTTGCAGCTAATTACGGGGTCTGTGTATGTTTTGTATCTAATGTTTCAGACTGGGTGAAATCTAAATCAAAATTCCAAGAGCATGCTGTGAAAAACCCTCTCAGAAAAAACATTGTAAACATCTGACTACTAACAAGTGGGCTAAGCCCTTGTTCCCCTAACAACGAGAAAAAGGCACGCCTTTTTCAGGCCAGATAATGCAAGAAAAAGCTAAATTGTTAGCAGAGATGTGCAGTGAAAAAGGAAAAGATTTTTGTGCAAGCAGGTTGGTAAGATAGGTTTAAAGACAGATACGGCACACTGCAATCAAATTTGTGTGGGGAAAAGTTATTGGTAGACCCTGACACGGCTAATGTATTCAAAACAGAAGGTCTGGGCCGGCTGGCAGCCATCCTCCCCCCTCTTTCCATCCGTCCCCTCTTTTGCCACAGCACCACTGTAACAACCCGGCAGTGAGGATTACTTTTATTTATTTGAATAATTATCGGTGCCAGTACAGTCATAACTAATCAATGAATATAATATTTTGTAATCACTCAAGGATATGTCAACAAATGTGTAATAATTAAGCTTTGACAAACAAATAAACAATGGTCAAGGGTAGTGCGACGTTTTTCTCACGAAGGACGGAGCTAAGTAGTCCAGGGTTTCCATTGGCTGGAAGGCGTGCCCAAGGAGTATTGTACACAGGTGAAGATGTAAGAGTCGTCGTTGAGATTTGAGAAAGAGAAGTAAAGGTGAGCGCGGAAGGAGCTGTTGGCATCCTATCCGGCCACTTCGTCGAAACATTTCAATAAAATACTTACGTTAAATATTTGCAAGGGCAAGCGTAAGCATTGTGTAATATTATCGATTTCAGCAGAAGTACAACTCTCTCCACCTCTGTGAGCGGAGTGGCGGTGCGCGTGACTGATTTAACTATACTTGCCTGAGTTATTATTTCTCATTCCTCGACTCAATAGCTTGTGTTGCATTAAGGGGACAGTCGCCAAAACAGAGTTTGATGATTACACCCAAGACTACACTAGGGACAAAATTTACAATGCCAATGAAACGGGTGTTAACTTCATGATGTTGCCCAGCAAATACTTAGCTTCATAAAAAGAAACGTCGGCACCAGGACACCAAACCAAAAATAACCGATAACTGTTCGTTTGGCAGCAAATGCTTCTGGTACACATAGACTGCTCCCAATACACTTAAGGAAATCAAAAAAACCTCAAGCCTTGAAGAATGTTGCACCAAATGCTCTACCAGTTTTTTATCGAGCCCAAAAAAGTGCATGGATATCAACTGAACTCGTCAGTGAATGGTTTATTGACCAGTTTGTACCGAGTGTGGAAAAGTTTTTCACAAAAAAAGGTCTATCTAGAAAAGCTAATTTACTTGTTAACAATGCCCCTACACATACTTGCAAGATAAGAAATGATGTTATTGTTGTGCGTTTCCTTCTTTCCATAAATGTAACCAGACTAATTCAGCCACTCGACCAAGGCGTAATAGAGACGTTCATACAGCACGACCATGGATTATTGTTGAGAACCATCCCACAAGATAGCAACTTACAGAACAAAACCATGAATGATGTACTGAAGTCAGTAAATATGAAACATGTAATTTATTGGTGTGCACAAGCGTGGAAATTTGTGAAAGCAGAAACTCTTAGAAGATGATGGAAAAAAACTTTACGAAGGACTTGAAGAAGACTTGGAAAGTTTTAAAAACCTGGCAGAAATGGTAAAACAAATTCCTGGATGTGAAGACATGGAGGCTTGCATGGTGGACGAATGGGTTGTCTCCGACGATTCGGAAGAAATCACAGACCAAGAAATTGTAGACACAGTGCTGCAGTCAGATGCTGATTTGATTGAAGATCCAGAATTAGACAAAGAGGATAACAGAGTGAAAGCTGATGATGGTTTCAGCGCACTAGAGGTAAGCCTACATTTCTTACGTCTTTCAATATGTAACATGGTACAGTACAGTACCGTATTTAATGCCTTGGTTTTTAATGTGAATATTATAAATGACTGTTGTACCAACTACAGTCTCTGTTCACACCTACCCTAATTTTGAAAGAATCTAGAGAGAAAAAACATATTTTTACGCTGTTATGTAACTATATAGAGAGAGAGAAAGAGAGAGAGTAGGTTACCAAGAAAGGTAGGGAGACAGCGAGGAGTAACGGTAGAAATGGTAAGAGAAATTTGGACATGGTAACTAGCAAGCGCTTTGGTTGGCTGTGAAGTGTTACCACGAGCTTTACTACCAAGCGTAAAAACGAATGAGTAAAGACAGCTGGGCATTACAGCGTTGCCACATTGGCAAACAACCCTGACTTTACAAAATTGCCACTCTGGTACACTAAACATGTGATACACTTTTCATATTTCACTTGCCGTAGTCATTTTCTTGTTATGTAAGCTGAAAAGTGATAAGATCGCCTGGATACTTTAAATGCTCCGCTAGGGCATGGGACTAGTAGTAAACTAAGTGGATGCACAGGTCTGCCTCAGTTGTGTATTTTCATTAACACCAAGACAATTTATGATGGTGAAAATTACAACATGTGCCATGTATCCGCTAGTAAATACAGTACTGTATTGTATTTTTTACTACAACAATTTAAAGCAACACAGAAACTAACATGTGTTGTTATTATTTTGGGTTGTCTTAAAATTTATTGAATAATGCAGTGAGTCAATGCCAGCTGAAGTCCTTATAATGAAAATATGGCAGGACATTGTTGTTTTAAAACGTTGGGAAAGTCGTAGGAAAAAAAACCAAATTACAGACTTTCTGAAATGAGTATGTACATACTGTACTACGAACTGTAGTTCACCTGATCCTGTACAAAAGTGTAGCATACAAAGAAAGAATACATATACAGTACTGTATTACATTTTAGTTTGTTCTTCAAATTATTTCAGAATTTAAAACTGTACATAGCACATACATATATGTAAGTACTAGTAGCCTATACATACGTTAAAAAACTCAAAACCCGTTCTTGGTTTTGTAGTGGGTTTTTTTTTCATATACAAATTGGAAAGACTTCTGGAATCTAGTAATTGCCATAGTATAACATTTTCTGAGGCTATGAACTCTGTGCCAGTGATTCGCAGTGTGTGTACTTTGTCAGAACATTGACTCCTGCGTAAATTTGAACTTTCGCGCCACCACCACGTACTTCGGCTACCCTCGGGCAGCTTCGGTGATGCTCGTGCCCCTTCTTGACTCTACCACCTTCCCTCTCCTTCCCCTTCTCCCGTTGGTAAGCCCAGTCGGTTCACTCTCTGGTGTGGGTCAGCATCTGCTCGTCACTCCTCCAACGCGCATCGTCTCTCGCCCCTTTCTACGCTCCGACAGTCGTTGTGTCTTCGGTAAGTTGGCTTTTGAGTTATGTTGTTAGTTTCCTTTGAAGTCATTTGCTGCTTCTGAGCTGTGATTCGCGTGTTCACTTCTGGTTTTTTCCTTACCATTTTGGTAAAGGGCGCTACCGTACAGTCGAAGGGACCGAGACAAACAACATGATATGCCCCGTTTAATGTGTGATTTTTGGTACTCCTGTTTTGTAATAGCCATATGGACATGTTTGGATAATGTGTGTTTGAATAACAAATTAATTTCATTGTTTTGTACTGCTGTTGCCATGAAAGTCTAAATTATATGTTTGAAACCAACCTGTGTTTGTTCTGTTGTAATTTTGGGAGAGGAATGGGGTCTCCTCAGGATTAGCCCAACTTGTTCCTGCGTACTTTCACAGCACAAAGCTGCGCGACTCTGCTGGTTGGATTGAATTCCCAAGGCGGAGTCGTGTTTCAGCTATCGGGTCACGTCGTGTTGGTATTTCTATTTGCTGATTGTGCTTCTTGGTTAGTGTAATTTGCGCTAGAATGGCACATGCAAATTTTTGGGAGATTCTGCATTGTGACCTGTTTGGTCCTTTGCTACGTTCTTTAAAGGGCAACTTATATGTTTTAGTGGTTTTAGATGTGTTCAGCAGATTCGTCATTTTTATGGCGATGCGTAACACAAAGAGTTCCACTATCATACGACTCCTAACGGAACGCGTGTGGTCCTCTTTAGGCCCTCCTACCAACTTGATAACTGACAATGCAGCCTATTTTTGTTCTACTGCATTTAAAGATGTGTGTTTTCGCTGGGCCTTAAATCGTTACACCTCAAGCCCTTACTACCCTTGTGGAAACCAGGTAGAAAGGTTTAATCGTAACTTGAAGGTTACGTTAACCACCTTGTTGGGACAGGACCTGATACACCCGTTACTGAATGTGTGGGGCATTCCATCCCCCGCCCTGCCGTTAGATGGTGTTCAGCGGGAGTAGCTGAGTCATCAGACCTTCGGAAATCTTAGGGAGGCATGACAACATTCCCAGACGCAAGTCAATGCCCAAAGAATTCCTAGTGACTTTCAGGTTGGACAGTCTGTGTTTTGTAAGTCTTTAATGCTTCCGTCTCGTGCAAATGACACCACAAGCAAATTAAACTTGCCTTATTCTGGCTCTTATCGGGTCGCGCGGTTATTGGGCCCTAATACCGCTTTGTTGGTTGATATTGAAACTGGGCGAGTGTACCGTAAAGTGCATGTCTCACATTTGAAGCATGCTCCGGATGTTTAAGTGTATGTGTTAGTGTGTTTCAGAGTGACCTTACAGTGCGCAGGAACTTCCCTCTTGGAGGAACGATGGCACGTGTATTCTGGCCCTTTGTGGGCAGAGGGTTTCTTTTCTTGTGCTGTGCGTAGGGTTGTTAGCGTAGTATGGTGTTTTTATTAACGTGGTGTTTGTGTGTGTTTGAGATGTTTTGTTGGGCCCTTATGTTTTGTGAGTGAGTGAGTAAAGAGGTATTGGTCAGCGCTTAACATCGAGGTCTTTAGCGCTGGTGAGGGGTGATACGATGTACGGAGCAGCGCCGGAATGAATGAATGGGGGAAGCGGGAGATCCCCGAGAAAACCAGCCGACCAGCGGCATGTCAAGAGAGCAATGTACAGAGTTGAACAGTGAGTTAGGGTCGTGCATAACACGAGATACCAGGAGACATAGGCAGTGCATGACAGTCCTTGAGTTGAGCATGGTTTACTTGAACATGTTTATGAGTGAGAGGTATGCTATGTGGCAGTACAGTCTTTCGCAGCACCAGGACCCCCTGGCAGATCTCATAACTCTGCAGCACTAAACAGTGCAGAGAATAATGCAAACAGGACTGTAGGATATGAGAAGAGTGTCAGCCATAGTGAGTCACACATACCGAACCAGTACGTTAGATGTCCAAACCACAGCATGACTCATGCCGCAAAGTGCAGAACTGATGCAGCCCAATGAATCAACACTGCCTACCATGCCGACGCAGTGCATCCAGGCGTCCATGTGTTCAAAATGCCACCACAGCTACGTCCGTCCAAACTGAATGACACAAGCACACCACCAACCAGTGTTCTGACACCGCCAACAATGCAGTTGCCACCCACGCAGATGCCTACACCACCAAAGGCTAGAGTAATTTAGTAGGCACACATTTCGCCAGTGGGTCGAAATGAGCTACTTTACAAACCAATTTATATACTGGTCATAATATCACTTCAGTAATCTTCAATATTCCAAATGACCACAAATCTCTATTTTACTGGGACAGTACAACCAGATTTACATGTTTTGTCCTGGTGCACAGAAAAACTATGTTGGAACGTAAAATGTCCTGTATTACTTCAAATAAAACAATAGGTCATAAAACAGAAAAATAGTTTGTCTAAATTATGCTAAATATTCTTGATATTTAAAGAATTAAAACATGGTATATCTATTTTTGAACATTACAAAGGCGAAAAGAACCACACCTCCAGAGGTACCACCATCCAGGGCTAACCTGACGTAAAGTCACATGGCCCACTGAGACATCCATGCTGCCTGCGGAGCTGCAAGTCACACTGTCAAGGGTGCTCGAGCTACTAGCATGTGAGACCATCCTGTATATCATCACCACAATGCCAAGTAGCATCCCGTCAATGCTTACCACAGTAACGCAACTCTAATATTGCTACAAATTTCAACACATATATCCTTCCTAAAGAGGTTAATTTCAATAATGGCCTGCTTCAGTTCAGCGACAAGCAATTATTATTCAAGCAAAATTTTACATACCTGCGGAACATCACAATCTTCTGCAAACTGCTTAAAGAATTCAATGTTCTTCTCCTCGCAATCCACTTCCTTTGGGTTGTAGTAAAAACTGCACAGAAAAAAATTATAATATTAATGGATATACTGCCAGGTTACTTTTGAGTGGAATGGATTGCATTTTGGCATTAAGGTTTTGAGCACCTGTGTGGATAGCATGAAATAGTTACGAGGAACAATAGAATGTCAAGGCAAGGGAAACAAAAGTACTGTACCTCAAGATAACACACCAGCAACATCTGTCATGTTTCACACACAAAGCTAATGGCTCACAGGCTATTCCAGGCAGCTGTGTAGCAAAAGGGAATGGGGTGAGGATATAGGGCTTATAACCCATTTTCCCTTGACCATTGTGACAAGTTATTAATAAAATTATTAAGTGTATTAAAAATATTTTTACTAGTAGAGTATTCAGTTTCATCATGTGCACTGCTGAAATAGCACTTTTTTGAACCTTCAAATAAACATTTTCCTAGGGAAAGGACTCCCAGACCCCACACAGGGTGATCTGTGTTTACTGTATTATTTTCAGGTTAAACCCCCACCCCCTCCGTAACCCATTCACCATAACATTTTTTTTTTTACACGTTTGCAAAATTATTCAAGGTATTTAAACAATTTAAACAATAAATATGTGATTTTAAGCACAAAAATATTAATTTTAATCAATTTTAAAAAATCTAATTATTTTATCATTATTAATTTTTTTATTTATTTTTATAATTACTGATTTACAGCCCATGATATCTCGGGCAAACATCTTAAGGGGTTAAACTAATTCTGGGTGTGTCACTGATTCCAAGCAAATGTTCTTACATGAAGTCACACACAAACTACAGTTAACAACTGAGTTAACACACTAGACTTTTTTTTAATGTTGAGTAAAATTCAATTGGGTTGCTTACTGAACAAGATGACTTACCCGGGTTCACTAAGTGACTTTTCATAAATACCTCTGACGCCGGCCGCAGGGCCAGCGTATGGGTTAAGCCCATAACGGCGCAAGTGTGTCCTTTTCCACCCACCCAAAAGCATTCTCAGACTCTCCCATAATCGTTCCGCAACCCCAGTGTGTATGCATGCAAAATCATTTAGTGCGAAGTGTATTGTGTATCAAACAGCATTGTACAGTATGTGCCGAAGGCCATCAAGGGTTACCATGTTCGCTATGTTCACTTTCATGTTTTCAGCAGACATTTATAAATGCATCATTCACTATCAGCAAAATACGTAACGTAATTATTTATGTAATTTAGTGTGTGCCATTTTCGTAAGGTATTAATATTAATATTTCACGCACACGACGTACCGGAAGTGTGTAAACCCCGTAGCGAGGCAAGGAGCCCCTAGCGGTTGCCTTCCTCATGGCAGTTCGTCAAAGTCTTCTGGAGAGGTAAGGCGCTGTCCGTGTGCTCTTCATCTTTTGTTTCACTGATTGTTAGTTTTCAATAGTCTCATTAGTATACCGGTTCACCTTTGCTTAGCACACGTTACCAGATATTCCCCATTGCATTGCGCATCCGCTTAACCTAATAATTGTGACCATTTTTGGTATTTTTTAACTTAAACACCGCGTCGGCATTATCACCGCCACGTGGTTAGGGACTTTTGTATCGGGAGACATCGGCACTCATCCTTCACTATACGAGGTTCGTTTTGGTATTGTTTTATTCAGCATAATTTTGCACACGCGTTGCTAAGGTTATTTTGTATTTGTATAACATTTTAAGGGCGTAATTCATGTTTTTGTGACCGACCACGTGCAGGTTATGACACCGCCATTGTGTTCAGCATCCATGTGAGCAGTACGTTGTAAATTCATTTCATTATCACGCACTCACGCAATTCATCTCGTTGAGAGCATCACTCTGTGTGCAGCGTGTTACGTGCCATTCACCCCACCACCGGCCTAGCATAGCTCGCCACAGTTTTCGCACTGTACCGCTAACATCACTTGTAGAGCCCTACCACACTACAACGTGCACGGGAACAGCTGCCTTGTGACACGTTAGTTAGGCACGTGCTCACCGCAACTCAACTCTCTACGCCAGCTTCCAAGTGAACCTGATGGTCCATCATAGTTGCCGCCAGTTCCTCGCTGCTTAAGGAGGTGCACCTTCTGGTGTCATAGACTCACCTCGTACACCAGCTCCATACTGATCACTCACCAACCACGTGCGATATACCAGCCGGTCGTAGTCACTACGCAAAGTTCACTATCACGTGCACTATCGTGTGCTTTAGGGTTATTGTTACTGCAAGGGACGCATCACTACGTTTACCTCGCCGCGTGCGTAATTCAGACATTATTTTGGCACTATGTACCGTAAGCGCAATAAATCATCTGTAAGTGAAATACTGTTTACATAATTTCTAGACACCTAATATTGCCAGTAAAAGCAACGTAAGTTATCAGGTGTACTGGGGGCCAACATCCAGTAAGTGTGTAGTTCTGGTATAGTCAGTGTCATATGTGTTAATCCATTCAAGTGCTTTCACCACTCAATCACGCACATCAACGCGCCGCACGTTAAGTGGCTTTCAATCACTCATCATTAAGTGGCTTTCAATCACTCACATCATTGCGTCGGGTGGGATACCGAACACACCGAACAAACCACACCCTGAGGCCTAAGAGTCTCGAAGTGCAGTACCTGGGGAGTATTGCTGGCGCCCTTCACTCACATCAACAGCGTAGTTCACTATCCCGATCCCACCCGAGGTAGGCGTTACCTCCAGCTAGACAGCTGATACTGATTGACCAAGCAATGAACATAAGTCGTCATGATTGCTGCAGTCACCTTCGCTGCGACTAGTGCAGATTAAGAGGGGGAAAAAAATAGATATCTGAACTTGATTGTTTGGTTCACAATGCACACATCTGACAGCTACCTACTCACATATAAAACACATTCTTTTACCTTACACCATTTCTTTCAATCCACTAATATTTACATTGTCATATTTAGTTCAGTTGTTCGTGTAATAATTTACAATTATTTTGCCTGAAACAAGTCAGTAATATTAAAAGTAAAAATTTAGGGATTAGAGTTCTGCACAAGTGTGGAATAAGGTACAAACACAATACGTATATGTTATTGATTTTTGCAGGTGATGTGGCATATTTCTATTTTTGTTTGTTTGTTATTTTAACGTATTGTTATTATTTCAGACATTTGCTTGCATGGAAACTTTATAAATGTTAAATATGTATTTTAATAATGAAAACTGACATAACGCTGTAGTCAGTAGTAAAAATTCAACACATTTACGGCCTTTAAAATATACATTTACGACTTTTTCGGCAGTCAAATTCTTCTGCATTTCTTTCATTTCCGACATGTAAGTATTTGGTCAGGCAGGTCATAAAATGATTGTGACAATGAGAGTGTATTTTTGCAGAGGTTGTGTTGGCTGGAAAGAATATAATTTGCCATAGTTAGGCATCCAGTCAAGATCCTCTGTTCAATTTTTCAGTTGATCTAATATTGTGACCCTGTGAAAGACAGACATGCATAGGACATCAGCCCAGATTTTATATGAAATAAGTCACCAAGTGAAAATGTAACGTGCATGGGCAACACCCACAGCCATTGTTTTTTTTTTTTTTTTTTTACTTCAGTTTGACAAAAAATCTTATTTTCAACTCATAAAATACACCGTTAAGAATTTCTTATTAAATGTTCATAGTTTTCACAATATCCAAGATGATGTGATAATTTTCACTTTCAAAGATGATAATGTAAGCTTAGATGGTTTAATTTCTTGTAGAGTTCATTGTCTAGAGTAATTTAGTAGGTACACATGTTGCCAGTGGGTCGAAATGAGCTACTTTACAAACAAATTTACAAAAAGGTCAATTCATTTCAGTAATCTTCAATACTCAAAATGACCACAAATTTATATTTTACTAAGACAGTACTAGGCCCAACCAATTTTACATGTTTTGTCCTGGTGCACAGAAAAACTTTGTTATAATGTAAAATGTCCTGTATTTTTTTCAAATATAACAATTGGTCATAAAAAAAGGAAACAATTTGTTTAAATTATGCTAAATATTCTTGATATTTAAAGAATTAAAACTTGGTAGGCCCTATATCTATTTCTGAACATTGCAGACACAGATAAACGAAAAGTATAACGAAATATAACAAATTTGTTTAAAGTCAATCACATTTTCCAATTCTGGGAATTAATTTAAAACACAAGGCTGCTCTGATTCTTCAACACTGCACGTTACAGGTATATTAGTCCCTGAAATGTAGCTGGAACACAGACTGGTAAACCTGAGCAAAGTGGCACAATGGCAACACATTGGATTTGCATTCGGGAAGACCCAGGTTCGATCCTCTACTCTGGCCATTCAGATTTTGGTTTCTCATAGTTTCCAGAAACTGCTCCAGGCAAATACTGAGATGGTTCCTTAACTAAGACTGTGGCAGACACCTCTCCCAGCTCATGTCATGCCAAAGTAACGCAATTCCTTCGTAGTTTAGATCCTGTGCATGTCTGCAATATTGCAATTTACATGGACGTAAAGTACATGTGTATTTTAAACACTTGTGTAACAATATAAGCTTTCACTTCTAATTGTCACAACACCAAAAAATACCCAATAACTCACTTAAACCCATACGGGTTGGGTTTTTATTGGAAAAAAAAAAAAACACTTTTTTTTTTCAAACATGCACAAAATATTCTATAAAATTCCTTGTTCCCTACAGGCACAATGTTCCAACAGCCCTTTGCCTCATACACTGACAAGTACTGAGCCTGCAACAATTTAGCCCTTTTCTGTTATCAGTTACAGTCCAGCCATCTGTACCTGTAAAAAAATTATGGTATCCTTTCCTCTCAGCCCCTTACCTTCCTAAGATTCCCAAACAATAATTTTCCCCATTCCTTGCCCCTCCCTTTCTCAGTCAAGCTCTCTAAATACTTAGCCTATTCCTTGCTTGTTTGATATTACTTTCCAACTACCTTCTTAACTGTTTGATAAATTCCCTGGCTCCTTGAATTCTATTATTACAACTCCACTTAGCATGAAACTGTCAGCAATGTGCTGCGGTGTGCTGCAAGTTTTATCAGTTTCATCCATCCTTGCATACCATAATTACTCTAGGCTATGAGTATTACGGCTCCTTGGAGCAATGTTGATTCATAAAAACATTTTGTCTAAACATTTAAACATAATTTATAGTTGTAAGTGCATTTAAATACCTGTATTCTAACTTAACATCTCAGAATTACTCTACCGTATATATTATACACCAGTAAGTTTAGTAAGAGGGAGTTGATGAGGTATATAGAAGTGTTTAGTAGATTGTAAGTAAGGGGTAAGTTGCCGCAGGGGCAAAACAAGACCTGGCAGTTACAGACTTGTGAGACACATTGCGAGTGTCAGAAAGGTATTGGGTAAGCTGGTAGTCCAGTTGAGAAAAAAACTAGAAGAACTGGGTGCAAGAGTATCAGAATGGTTTTGGGAGAGACTACTCATGTAAGACCCAGATGGTTGCACTAGGATCTGGTAGGTATGTACAATCATGGCCTACCCTTTTGCTATGAGAAAAAATTTGTAGTTAAGCCCACATAGTGTAAAAATACTTTTTAAATATAATTTTTATGATTGCAGTTAGTTTTTTGTTAATTTTAAAGAAAAAATATAGTGTTTACAAGAGTCAATTACCCGTTCAGCAAAAGTCACAATTTAGCAATAGTTTTTGTGTTCGACCATAGTCGCATGTCGTAGTTAAAGAGTTAAGAAAGGCTCTCGATAAAGAGCTTCACAAAACATTAACGAGGAAAGTGGATGTACGTCGTGGGTAGTAACTTTTTCAATGGGCAAAAACAGAGTGAGTAGGGGAATTCTTGTATACAAGGAATAATAACATCAGGAGTGCCACAGAGAAATGTGCTGAGTCCCTTGTTTACCGTAGCGGAAAAATGAATGGATGGCAATAGAAGATTGTTGCACAGGTAGCCTAGGAAAACTGCTTGTCGTCAAGACATTGATAGGGCAGGTACTGAAATAGACCAAAATAAAATGAAGAACAATGCCAAGAAGACAAAGACAGACCTGTCAACTTCCAAAGAGTCCTATCAGTAAGATTTTCAAAATATTTAAAATTTGACACAAATCAAACGCGGCATTTTAGTGCTGTGTATGATTAACTGCTATTAAAAAATAATTGTATTAATAATATTGGCCTACAAAGGTACTTACATTAAAACTGGACACACAAATATTTTAAATATACTATAAAATGATTTGCCACCATTGCTTACATCATAAAACACAGAAAACTAATAGGGAAATATACTGAATGTTATAGTACTTTGTTGTATCAGAATAAAATACAAATACAACTCTAAATATTTACTGATACATTTACACAAACCTATGTACTTGGTTAGGTGTAGTAGATTAGTTTTTAATTTTATTTTTCCACACAGAAGGCCATTTTAATATTACCTGGTTGTTAATCAATTTCCAGTACCGCACAGTTCCGCGTTTTCTGACGATTGTGTGAACACAACACACTGGGTAAACACAGCACTGCACAGCAGTGCCTATGAGGTTATATTTTCACGTCTTAAAATTTTATTTACATTCCTACAGTTTGTGAATGCTAAATACGCAACTGTTGATACAGGAAGCACCTGACCTCAAATCTACAGTGAAAATAATTAATCAAAGTTTGTAAATGGCCTGAAATAATTGTTTATATACTGAACGTCGCCGGTCTACACATACTTAGTTTAGTTTATTGCATCTTTGGATCTTTTTTGTGTAAATTTTTGCACAAAGATATTGGACATGTCATATTTACAATATACAATCAAATGAATAAATTACATAAGTTCTACATTTAAAATTAGGCACTAAAAGAGTGGAATTCAACATTTCTTGTCTGTTCGGGCCCGTATGTGAGCTCACGTCAGTATTCTTCATAGTCTCCACATGCAAAAAAAAAAAAAGCAAGAGAAGAAACAGAATCTTAACCCAGAATAAATATCTTAAATAAGTATCTACACTGTCACAAATCCACTCAAATACTCATTGACTGTGTAAAAAGCATTAAGGATTAAGACATCTTTAAGGTGTTTTTTGAGTATTTTTGTGTTAGCAAGACATGCATCTTGCAGGTGCCGGGGGAGTTTGTTAAACAACTTGCAAGCAGTGTATGAAGGTCCTTTTTGCTGTAAGATCAAGTTGACAAGAGGCATGTGTAAAAGGTTTTTACTTCTAGTGTTATGTTGATGAAAGTGTTCATTCGTGTGGAACAACTTCTAATTTTTGGAGATAAATGTCAGCAGTGAGTAAATATATTGTCGCGAAGCTAAATTTTTGAGTTTTATGTTCGCAGGCGCGTTGCGCCGAACTTTGTTTAAATTTTATGAACCAAGAAGCGTGGGTCGTCTGTTGCAATAGAGTTTCGTCAGAAGCGGGCCACTGCTGACCAATTGTTGTGACATGCGACCGGGGCTGCAGACCCGGTGTCGTTGTCGTGATAGTTTACAGTTTTGGAAGCGCTTGGCTTAACTCTTGTTGCAAAATTAGGGCGTCCCCGGGGTAAACACTCCGGTGGTGCGCCAATTCTAGGCGGGTTTTCGCTGACTGGTCGGGCCGCGGCGTAGGAGGGGCGGTGCTGTGGTAGGGCGTCGGTTGCCTAGGTGCGTGGTCATTGTAGTCTTGATCATTGCCAGAGAGAGACCTTTTCCAGCGAGTGGACTTCACCCGAGGAAACTAAAGTCAGTAAGTCACTGCTGGGTGGGGCTCCTGCCCCTCCCGGACATCTAGTTGAACTCAATAGTCGTAAGAAAATCCAGTAAAGTAAATGTAAACCGTAGAATAAGTCATGTTTAAATAGAAGCCTTAAGTCGGGAACACCAAGGCCGCGAACCAGTCCACAGACTTTCCGTCTGTACCTTAGTACAAAGAATTGTTTTAATTAGTTTAAATTGTAACGTCGGGTTTAGAGTTGACATTGATTTTAAAATAATCCAAGATAAAGTTTGTTATTCTTTCAAATTGTTAAGTAGTTTATAATCCTTATTAATGTAACGTAATTGTTGAAACCAAAGTTCCTATTTTTTGTAATATTGTTTTTATACCATTATTAAATGTTTCGGTTTGAAATCTAATTCTTTTATTTAGTAGATTGCGCTCCCATACGTTTATTGGTTGTAAAGGAAAGTGTCGTGTGGAACAGCTGGTGTTCTAATTTTAAGTGGTAATTAAGTATTTAAAATTCCCATATGCCTACTTCCTGTACAGGGAGATAGCTAATATCCGTATTCCCAGTCATTGAATAAATTCCTCTCGCAGTTTTCTGAGTTCTTTAAGATATCTTATTTAATTGTTTTGAAGTAAGTTATTTTAGTCAAGCGAATTTTGCTCTACCCCTGTGTTGTTACGTTCCCCTGTAACTTTCGTGG
>PNEQ01077723.1:0-27536 GCA_003012365.1 Medauroidea extradentata
ATAATGATAGCCTAAAGGTCTGCATGAAACAAATTATTTTTATTGGCCTACTTTTTTGTTAAGTCATCGTGCTGACAATGATAGTATGTAAAGAGAAACAATGAGATGAAAATAACCTACTGCCAGTAAGGTAGTCCAATATAATGTTAATTTTAACCTAATAATTATACATTAGAACTTAGTTTTTCTAAGTAGGTTCTATATATTTCGCTTCTTATTATGATACAAGTCCAAGATGGGAAATTATAAAACTTGAATCACCAGCAATATAGTTAAGTGCAATATGGGGTTTCATTTAACATTCTGTCTGAGTCCTAGATTAAATTATGAAATTGTATCAAATCAAATAAACGGAGAACAACCAATAAATAAGTAAGCCTAGTTCATTTTCTTCGTGTAATCGGTAAAATGGCGCGACGAAATACTGATATTGTTATAAAAATTGGTGTTTATTATTATTACGTTGAAGTTTAATAATAAAAATTGGTGTTTATTATTATTACGTTGAAGTTTAATATTGCAACATCAAATGTTTTAGCAAAACAGACGCAATTTCCAACAAGGTTAAAATTTTCCGCACATACACACACGTACATAAAAACGGGAAACAATTAATTTAACGGACTAACATTACAGTCTTGTTTATTGACATCAATAACAGCAGTGCGGCCAACTTTATAATTGCTTAAATAAATACTGTACTTCACTACATAAATAGTTACCGTTTTGTTTTTGTGAAGGTAATATACTTGTCATTTATTTCCTAGTGAGTTTTGTTTATCTATTACGCCAGTTTTTTTCTTATTTCCGAACAAATTAAGCTCTGGTCGTTTTTCTCCCATTAGAGACAATGTTAACATCTGCTCGCATGGGTACTGAGTGACGTCACTGCGCAGTAGCGATGTATTTTGATCGCCGATCGGACAGGCCTGTATAGTTCGGCCATGATTTAAAGGCCTCTACAAATACTGGTGCAGACAAAAGTAAATATGGTAAACTTATCCAAATCTGGACGTGTAAAAGCACATTATAAATATCAATTTAAACATTAGGGATTACAGTCTGTTCAGTAAACAATTACGCTTAAGGGAGCAACTAACTTGCAGCTGGGGATGAGATGGGAACAGAAAATATGTTACCAGATAAAGGTCTGCATGGTAGCGACGAATGACTCAACTCAAATGTTTGTTACAGACAGGCAGTTTAAAGTTACAAACATCTACCTCATTGAAATGCAAGTTAAACTGCCCTGTAAATAAGCTGTATGGGTTACTTAAAAAATTGTCAAGCGGGACAAGAACACGAGAGTATTATGTACTTTCAACTTACAAGGATGCACTGTACAAAATAAATTTACAACTTAGAATGAAAATTATTTCAAGTATGTGTCATAATTGTCAGTTCAGTTTTCAAGAAAAGAAAGAAAAAAGTAACCAGAAATGATTCACCATATGTAATACAGGGTTCCTACTCTTCTTTCCAAAAATAATATTTAAAACACTCCTAATAAAAATTACAACAATTTACAATCATGACATAAAAGCTATCTCTTGTTCGAAACTATTCCTCTCCTCCCAAAAACCATCACTTTATATGTAAAAATATAACAATAATGTAAGTCAAACAATGACCACCTCACATCTCACAGCTGATTGTCTAAAGTGATACATTTTATAATATGTCCCTGGGTATGTGTATACTGTATTATTATTTAGGGGTGTGTTATACCTCTCCATTTTATTTCACTGGTCCAACAAAATTTTACGAACAAAAAAGTAATAGTAATATGGTTCTCAATCCTACTTGCCTCTTAACTATTTTCATACTGAACGTGATACTGCACATTCAACTAAAATAATATGAAGACAAAAACTAAAGATCTGTAAAACAGTGTTTGATTAAAAGATAAAAACATACAACATACTTGAAAATAGGAAATATGGCACAATACAGGTAATATGTTCAAAAAGTAGGAAACATGTAGGACATGTGGAAACCCTGGTAACAGCACCCTAACAATAGCATCTCAACTTTTCATGGTCACTTTATACTACCTATAACTACAGCCACGATTTTGTGGCAAAAAGATTTTTCCACCATTTGCTTTCAGTGACTTATGTGCACATACGCAGCTCTGCTTCATATTTAATGATTGCCTGTTTAACTCTCACTTGTCTTGCAGTCCAACTGGCAAATCACAGACGTATGGTTTCACAATAACCATACTCTATATTGGTGCAGTCAAATGAGATACATATCTTGAGAAAGACTCGCTGCCAATAACATTGAAGCAGTGTGTCCGATTGGCACGTAAGTCATTGAAACAAAATGTTGCAAAAATCTTTTCGCAACAAAATTGTGGCTCTACCTATCTATTATGCAAAAGTTGTTGTTACCAAAACCACCCAATCCAAACCTGAATTTCATAACCACAAATAATTGTCCAACAATTTCGGTATGTATCAAGAGTGACATCTTACGAAAAACAAAAATTTTAAAGAATCTACTTATAACTTAATTTTTACATTTTTTGGAAACTATAAATTTAGAGAATTCCACTACACTATCAAATGAGACAATTATGTTTGTGTTTCTTCTGTGTGGCACACTACACTATTATTGCTTATTTTGATTAATTTCACTTAAAACTATGTTTGTGAAATATTTTCCTAAATACTGACATAACATTTTATAAAAATGTTTGTAGTTTGAAATCAGCATTATTTTTCTATTTCAAATTACTATAGCAAGGTTAACATATAATGAACACCTAATCCGATTACATAGGTAAAAAACACAGATTTTACAAGTGTTCAATTAACACACACTATTTAAACTATAGGATGCTTTATACATTCCTGAACTGTTCTGAATTTTAATTGGCTCAGATTATTACAGATTTTTTTACAGATTATTAGATAGTACTACAAAGTTAAAATGAACATACAGTACTAGGAAATTCAGCTAGTCTATTTTACATTATCCTATTCTTAGAAGCTTAAACAATTTGAGAACAAACCATTATAAATTATATCTTTATAATTAATAGATGTGTAGGCACAGAAAATTAGCTATAATAGGTAATTTTCGCAGTTCAGACACAAAAATAAATTTTCAAAACTCGGTAAAATTTTAAAATGGTGAACTGCAGGATGAAACATCATTTAACACAGCAACAAGAACTATGCTTTACAGATGTTGAATTAAAAGTTTTCATGTTATGTTAACAAGCACTTTTTTTTCCACCTGGTGCATGGACAGTGTTGTGTAGCATGTCACACGCGTATCATTTTTTGACTCAAAACTGCACAAATTATTCCTATAGTGGTTATGTACAAAAAGAACACACACTTGCAACCACGCTTCTGTGACTTCAAAAATTCAACAAGCTTGTTAGAAACGTGATTTTCGGGCCTCTCGAAATGGTTAAAAACAGTTTTGTTAGACTGCTGTAACTTCGAAAATGCCACCTGAATTCATAAAACACAAAGCTAGAAGCATGTACTGACCTTTACTACGAACTACCAAAAATATAATTTTTGGGGTCACAGCTTTAAGTCCCAATGAAAATAGACTACAATGAAAACTTTGCATGCCAGTTTGCACACTGCAAACAGAGGCTAAATGCTTCTCGTGAAGCGTGGTACTCTAGCTCTTTTCGCTTCGCTGTTCCCTCGCACCAAACGCAGAAAATTTGACATAGGTACAAACTCCCCGTAATTGCTTAATTCATATGAATACACAAAAATTACTACTACACAGGCTGAAAAGTTATCATGCATACTGCTTACGAGAATACACGCAGGAAACAAGGTAGTGTGCTGGTCAGACCATTCACAACTCAACACTTCGATCCCGGTTTGATTCCTGATGGTGTTGTCTTGATTTTCACGTGTGGAAAACATGACAGGTCTAGACATCAACAATCTGCCTAACCTTCTCAGGGAACTCTCATTCTCTACATTGCTGCTATACCGGTCAAATTTCACTTCATTTGTTAATAAGGCTGAACAATAGGAATACCTCTCAAGTATAGCTGCTGATCCTAATTTCATGCTAGCATTTTTCCATCCATGGTTTGCTGACCACGGAAGGATGTATTATGTTGATTTTTATTACGTCGAATATTGCATACACTACTTACAGGAACCAAATAAAGTAGTACTATTGAAGTTTAAGAGCAGTATTTTGCTGTCACACAAAAAAGCCAAGTACGCTGTCATTGTGGACTAGTGTAAATGTTTGGTATTTTAAAGGTTATAATAAATATGTCAGTATTTAATGTTGGGTTATTAGTTCTACAGCTGGTATGTTAGATACTTCTACGCTACTATGTTTATAAAGTTGATAATTGTCACACCAATGTACTAATATAACAGTCACATATTCAACCAATACATATTCTAAAATATTCTGAGAATGACAAGAATAAATTAAACTATTATAAAGCATAACTATGCTACCACCAAGCTATATTTTCCTAACAGATTCACTAACTGTACTGTACAGCCAAGAAGCTATATTCTCCTAACAGAACCAGTAAAGCTATCATTTAGGTTGGAAAATACTAAATTTTAATATTTTTGGTAGAAAATATTAGAAGGCACTTCCTACTAAAAAAAAGTTTGTCTCGAATTAAAATGAGGAAACTCACTACGACTGAAAAAATATTATAAGTACTGTAGAAACGATAGAATTTTTTTTTTAATTCATGTAGAAATAATAGGTCTCAGACTAAAAGATTAATTCTACTATGAGGCCTAATTCTAGAGAAACTCGACTAAGTGTTAACAGTAGAACCCTGTTACAACATTTTTCAAGAGACCTGTGTTAAAATCATCAACCAATGTTTTTAGATCAATAAATGGATACTACACAAAAGTAACTTCAAATTTCATAGCTTAAATACAGTCAATAACGCTATAATAAGATTAAATGGGGAAGCAAATAAAGTGCCATCAGAAACACAATTTATACATACAGTATTTACTCGCATAATGGCCACCATTGCATAATGGCTGCACATTATTTTGAAAGGCTTAACGAAGTATTTTAAAAACCCCAAATAATGGCCGCATCTCATCTTTTTCAACAAGGGACACAATACAGTAAAACTCTGTGAAGATGTTTACCACGAGACAACGTTTTGCTATCGCTTTCAGCGAGAAAACATCTTGGCCAGAATGGCAAAAATGTGATCTGCAAAACGCGACCGCTGCAAACATCTGTAGATCGGAAGCGCGGTGCGCCAGCATGCACAACTAGATCCTCCGTATTTCGTGCCTATAAGACATGGCAGCAGAACCAAGCATTTAGGTACCAGTCTTCACGGAGTGCACCCCTAGATCCTCTGTGTTTCGTACCTACAAGATATGGCGGCTGAACCAAACATCTAAGTACCAAATGCGGGCCTAGATTCACCAGAACGCCTACATGACCTATCTCCAGACACGATGAGTCACGCTCGCTGATTGATGATGCACTGTTGATAACATAACTGCGTCTGGAGAGTTGTGACCTTTTAAGCATGAATCAGATTTGTTTATAAACCACTTACATGGGAAATAATAGCGTACATGTAATCAAGCGTAAAACGTAAACGTCTTATGCAGGATAATTTTAAACAATTTTCATTGAGTGACGCACATGAATGGATTAACAAGATTTTATAGTCTCTCAATTTTTCCATGTTTACTATGCACCCTCAAAATCTTTTTCTTTATTTTTGGAGAAATTGGCACGCTATGGACGAGCAAATATAGAAAAAAAGGCGTACATTTGTTATATTCTACAACAAATAAACTTAGAAGGTAATTTTTTTGAAAACCCCTCATAATGTCCGGACCCCATTTTTTAGGTCTAAAATTTTGTCGAAAAATATGCGGCGATTATGCGAGTAAATACGGTAGTACATTGCATGACTTTCCCACATTGTCTTATGTTGGTTAATGATCGTCATCTTCAGAATCACAGTCACTAGTATTACTGTAATGTACATTTATGACACACTCTCACACATTAACTTGTTTTTTTGTACAGTTGTTTTAGTCCACAGCTTAGTTGTTATATTTAAAATAATACTGCTAAAAATTTTTTCCCTGAATTGTGGTTACTGCCTGAGCAAGATTATATATGCAGCAAATGAAAAATATCAGTTGTTAGAAACAGGAAAGCATTATGATTTATGGAAAATTGGCAGGACAAAAGAAAAGTGATATTATATGCAAGGAAATGTTATACATATTTAGGAACGTTATAACACAGTTCTACTGTACTATGTATAGCCCAATCTGAAGCAAGTGATAAATAAAATGTTGTCTACTGACAATTATTGGTTAAAAAAAATGTTACACCAATGACAAACTGTACTTACTGTATAAGAGTTAGTCAAAAATAACTAAAAATTTTAATTCTACAGTATACGCAAAGAAACAACACATGTAATGTAAACTGTAACATTATTCACTCTACAAAAGAAAAAAAATAATAAAATTCACAAAACACATCTGGACAAAAAGCAGAATTTTCAAAACTTAACAGATCCATACCTATGACGACTTCAAATGGTTTTGTCTGTTAACACTAGAGCACAGAACTCACATAAGTTTACATATGTACAGGCAGTAATTATTAAACAAAATATTTATTTACAAATTTCAACAGTTCCAAAAATATGGAAGGTGTGATAAAATACAAACATTTCCTTTCATTGCACAGACTTTACCCACATAAATATTAATTACTGTAACACTAAATACAGATGTTTTTCATAACAACTTCTACAGCAGCAATGTTTATTGATTTATTTAACAAACACCCTAGATCAGTGGTTTTTAACTATTTGAGTTACACAATACTTATTTACATATTTCCATCTGCATAAAACAGTAAATAATCCAAATTTTTATTTTTAACATATTAAAAAAGTATAAAACACATTTATGAGAATAATACAAAAACAGACATTGAAATAAATATAGTGATTGCTTTCAATAGTTAGCCAACCTATATACTTATGCCATTCAATTCCTTAATGGGAACCTGCTTTAGTTAATAACAGATAGCAAAAAAAACTTTGTACCGTCTACTAAAAACTTACTACTGATTGTTATCAATAACAAACAGTGAACCACAATTTTTACAGTTCATATTTGGTGGGTGATAAATGAAGCTGCAATTTATTACAACAATTTCCACAGTTAATTGGTAAGTCTGGGAATAATTAGATTATTTCTGATTGATAGCAAATCAACATTTCAAATTGCATACTAGCAACTACATATATAATATTAAAACAAAATAAGGTGTAGTATGTGTGTACAAATCAAAGAGGAAAAAAATATAGTCAAATACTAACTAGATTATTTAAGTTCCATTTCATGTTGTTGAAACTACTTATTTTACTAAGTTTTCTACCAAAGAAGATAATTCCCTTTAATGCACAGGGCCATTTTTGTCTACTTATATGAATAGCCAAGGGGGACAAATAAAATTTTTCTTGTGCATGCTTGTTTCCAGAAAACAGTAAGATTTTCACCTAGTACTTATCTGGTACCAGTATAAAAGACACAAGATGAATTTCCTGTTATTTTTAAACAATTCTTGCAATGGGGCAGGTTACAAACTAAAGAAGTAATTTAGACATATGCCACTGCAGCAAATTTCCTCCAATACCGCCCACATTAAATTTATTTCTCTACGACTTGGAAAAGGATAGTTAATTAAACCGACAAAATAAACTGAAGCATGGAGGATTTATGTTGATGAAACCTACACACATAAAAAAAATTGTTTTTGGAAAATTATATTTTGGAACAGCGTACTCCTAAAAATTACTTCTACAATATTGACAATCAATATTATAAACAAGCACTGAAGATAAACTTGCATGTTAAATGTCAATACAAAAGAAAAAAGCTCTGTAAGGAAATTAACGTGTTTACAATTTTCCATAATGATGAGCTTTCTCCAGAATGAAATTTTTGGATATTGTATGTAGTAAAATCAATCTGAAAAGGAACTTTTTATCTTCTTTGGTAAGTGTTCTTTTTTTTACATGTCCTAAGGTGCTCCTTCTATTAAATAACTGTTTACCATAATAGTAGAGTATGCTAATACTTGGCTCAGGCCTAGCTGCCATGACATGCAACACACACTCACTTGGCCTCAACTTAACCCTATTCTAAGTATCTTAGTATAAACACTGTCTATCCCTAATAGAATATAGCACAAGTAAAAGAGATGACAATCCCTTGATGAACAAGTTTTAAATACAATTACATTATTGCTGGGGACTAATGTAGGATAGAAATCATATGCATGCACACATGCATGCATACACACGCGTGCGTGCACACACACACTCTCTCACTGTCTCATTTTCTCCATCCCTCTCATTCCTCACTCTCAACATCTCTCACTCTTTCTCAACATCTCTCTCTCTCCAACTCTCACTCTCTTTCTGCTATTTCCCCTCCCTTTCCCCCCCTCACATTTTCAAACTCATTCCCACACTCAATCTTCTACTCATTCAATCACTCAACCACTCGTACTCACCTTTCATTCTCCATTAAATATCCACACTTCTGTTATCTTGTATTTCGATAGTTGAACGTATCCCTGGACTATTCACCCAATTAGCACCCCTTCTGGCAGCAAAAATGAACTGACATTGATAAAAAAAACCTGCCTCAATCAAGGGCTAAGCTGAAAATTAAAAAAATTAACTAAAAGACAGTTACGTCCAAGGGCAGGAGGCAGTGATAGTTTACTAGCACACGTGCACCAATGTGTTTTGGTTCACTGAAAAACACAGTTTCATCCTTGTAAAAAACAAAATAATTACCTATTATTATACTCATACAATGGATAACAGTAACATTCCCGACCTGCAAATCGCCTTAGTTATAATCTAAACTGTGAGGTACTGTCTTAAATCTAGCAATTAACAACATTTATCCTAGTACTGCTTAGCTAAAAGAAGAATTTTTTGCCTTGCATGAATACATATGAAGCACATGAGAAATAATCAATGTAAATAACCCTAAATGAAAAACATCTTATGTAACAATAGTTTTATTATAATTCATTCCACACAACAAGTGTGACTGTGATTGACACAGTGGCTAGGGTGCTCGCTTTCTACCCAGGGGGCTTATTCTGAGTTTCTGTTTCCTACGAAAAAAGTTGTTACTGAGCAATAGTCGGTTCCAAACGACTGTTTGGTATTCTAAGTTTGAAACGGGGGTCGTTTGACGTCACGAGTCCGGTAGGGTAGGTACTTACCAACTGCTCGTGAGCAGTTGGAAGGGCTGAATTTCGTCGTTAACTCGCAATGGCGGGTATATGGCGACGTTGTAGTTATAGCTGCTATACTTATACATGGAAAGGAAATGTTGTTTCTATATCAACGACTTGGCATAATTAAATGGAAATAATAATTTACCGTAACTGCCATAATATCCACAACTATATTCTTATTATTTGTGTACATGTGGGACAAGTCTCTTCTACGAGTTATCTAGCAACGTGAGAAAATTTTAACAAACCAATCGTTTAGTAAATACACGTAATGAAATTAAATAAGTAAATAGCTGGAAAACAAAAGACGCGAATATAGTTGCTAATTGTTAATTCTATAATTTTAATTGTTTGAAAGTATAAATTAATGCATGTGAGTTTGGCTCAGTTGATTGCCGCATGAGTTGGCCCATTAAAGTGTCTTTTGGATTCGTGGTTTAAATCCCGGTCACTCCATTATTTTTTTATTACTTTTTAAAATTATAGTTTACATGTGTAGATAATTAACTTCTTTGTTGAAAACTTAACCATGTTGTTATAGCATTACTTTTACACACACGCGTGCGCACACACAGACATAGGCCTACATACCCATCCATGTTTTTTTTTTTTGCCCGCGACTTCATTTGCGTGGTTTTAAATTTTGGAAAATTCTAAGCAATAGGACAACATTGTGTTAATGATCGTCAATGACCGTTTTAGAACCAAAGTGTTTCGCTAGATTTTTGTATCCCTCGTTCTGCTTGCTCTGTTTCGCCACTACCCTCCCTTCATTTTATAATACCATGTTATTCTATTCTTACCTCCATGATATTATGTAAAATTTTCTGTCAGTAACCTTCGCGGGTGCACACATAACCCACCAAAATTTAAACACAATCTGACTAATGGTATAGAAACACATACATTACATAAAAGAAAATAATAATAATAATAAACACGCATATATATTTTTTTTCTCCCATGAATAGAGCCTATTAGAAATACTTGCACATGTCTGAAGTTAGGACGTAATTACAGTTATTTTCCCACTATTAAAAAAAAACTGAAAAATACGAACTGAAAATGCACATCTTCGTAAATAGATACTGTAGACTAAGCTTTGAACATTTAGTCAACTCAATAAAAACTATACTATCTAGGACGCTTTTTGTACATGTTTTATAATTATTATGTACTAAAAATATCTGTTTGTTAGCAATCCACTCCATTCTGTCAGATTGTATAATAACAGTAAATTAAGTGAAACAAAAATTCTAAATGAAATAAACAAATTATTATAAAAGAATAAATCACGTACGACTATAACACATCATATAAAACAACTTAAAAAAAAGTAAAGAATCGGTCGAGATTTGAACCACAAATCCTACTACAACTAAAAGTAAACACCCGCGCTAGACCACTCCACCACCGCTACACATCAAAGAATGTTCCAAAAAGAAAATATGAGAAGAATGCTTCGGTGTTTAACCGAAAAATGTTTAATTACGTATTATTACCAGTTTCAGTTGAGGAAATGTTTTTAAGTAATGGACCTTAATATTATCTATTATTTGACACTTGCATAAGTTTATGAAAACTCCTAAAATTAAGAAAAACTGTCATATACACCTGAATGTTGCAGTGCCCGCCATCTTGGCACGCTGCTTGAAAAAGTCGTTAGAGCCGAAGATTCCCGAACGCGCTGGCCCTCGTACCGACTAAAACTCTGAATACGGATTTTGTGGACTGGAAGGGAAACGACTTTTTCAGTAGGCGGCGGCACAGTTGCTTCATACCGACTATTGCTTCGTAACCACGAAACTCAGAATAAGCTCCCAGGTGATCCGGATACAATGCTCTGCAGGGTCGACCAGGATTTTCATATTTGGGAACTGTGCCAGACGATACAGTTGGTATGCTAGTTTTCTAGGAGATCTCTCATTTCTTCCAGCCACTCAAACTGGAGCAGCTTGATACTCAATTCACACCACCCCTCACTAACGTTGAAAACCTCACTGTTAAGTAATGACCAAAATCTCTTAACTTCACTAACATGTAGTACAATATCACATATGCCTTTGTGAGTTCTAGCATTTGTATGAATACCAACCTACATTAATGTATGTGTGTATACACACTAAAATACCTAAAGAACTGATATCTTTGTAATACGCATACTGTACAGATAGTTTTCAGTTTAATATCTTTCGATTAGTGATACTCTAATGGCATTTTCTGGTCCCATCTAAAGTTCCAAATATACTAGTACTTTCATTGTTTAGATTAAAGACACCAACATACAGACAACTTTTTTTCCGTTCCTTGAGAGTTGTAAAACCGAAAGATTACTGTATTTCTTAGTAAATCACGTAAGCATACACAACTAACTTTGGTCTTTGGCACAAAATAAGCAGATGAAACTTTTACTGTACTATAAACAGTATTTGTAATGAAACCAACAAACCATAACTAAAATCTCAACGTGCAAAGTATAGAAAACATGATGGTTTGTGTCATATGAGTATGATTTTAGTTTTATTTATAAGCTGTGATGAAATACACTCATTCATGGACCAGACCACAATTTCTGTGATAAAAGGATTACGTTTAATTTTCAAACAACATAGTTACGAACACGGTTAAAAACAAGATAATCCTATTAAAATCTAAACAAAATTACTTAAGAGTTATTGCTTACAAATTCAACCATGTTCGACGGTGGACATTGGTTGTCATGAATCCAGCCTATCATCCAATGAAAGTAAACCACTTCTGCACACCCACAAAAAATCCTTACTCTATGACACTTAGGTTCACTTACAGATCACAAGCTAGCTGTGAGATGTCTTGTTTCCTGTACCTGACATCTACAATTGACTTCTGTCCTTTGAAAAGGATCAGTACAATTTCACACTGTTAAAATCTCTATGACACAAGCACAAAATATTTCAAAATCATTAATCTATAATTGCCAACAGCCTGATGAACGTGAAAGGCAAATATGTGCTACAGTGTTAAAGAAGCACTTAAGTATTTTATCATTCCCACTCCCTATGGGTTACAATATTGAGAAAATCTAAAATACATTTTTAAAGATGTAACTTGCTATAGCAACTTTAATATTTTAACATTTTAACTACTCTTACAGAGACCTAGCAGTTTGGTATTTCTTGGCCCAGTCATTCTAGAATGACTATGACCAAGACAAATGAATGATTACAACAATTTGTGTGTGTACTACACATCACCTAGACATTTTTATTAGTCAGATGGCGTAACAAAGTCATGGTGAGTGCCCTTAAAGATAAGGGTTTGAAGTTCATATATGATCAGAGTGTACAAGAAAACATACCTTAAGGAGGAAAATGTTTACATGAGTGAAAAACTTAATAAAATAAGAGTCCTCCACCATGACAAGTGTGCAAGCTGACTAGATTTAATATTGCTGTAACTGGCTGCCATTCTAATATAGCACATACATGTAGTTGATTACCACTCAACATACACATTCTGGAAGCTTAGAACGTTATGCTTCACTTAAGCATGATGAGAAGTTCTGCGCTCATAAAATGTTGCCGTATTTAATTTACAGTTTAGTGATAACATGTGATTTAATAGTATTAAAAGCAAGTATCAGTGGTTGCCATATTTTTAAATTACTTACTGAAAACTTTAGATAACTGTAACATAAATTTGCATCAAGGTAAGAGTTATAAACACTAACTAATACAATAGATGGTGTCATACGAGTTTTGATGTCAACACTTCTCACGAATAACAAGCTAAAAAAACTAATTACAACTAAACTGAAATTATAAAAAACTCAAAACAATATTACACAAAGCAACTTCCTGACAAACAATTATTTCATTGGTAATTATAGTATGATTAATTTTTTCAGTGAATTTATCATTTGAATTTTAAAGTACTTTTAATGATTTTAAGAAATGTAATGCTGTTCATACCTCAGCATAATACAAACAGAGCATTGTTAAATTATGTAACATAGTTAAATGAAGTATCAAAGTTGGCTTTCACCATTATGCTCACAATGAAATGCGTACTTAACAATAATTTCAAGGCTTAAGACAAGCCAAGATCAACAAAAATTACCAACAAACTTTTCTTTGTTTTACAGTGAAGTGGATGAGCAATAAATTTCAGCTGTATTAGCAGCATATGAAACAAATATTGAAGAAAATTAATGCACTAGATGGCACAAGTAATAAAATATTTACAACTGAGAAATAATGTCCTCACTCACTATTCAACATGCATAAACTACTGAACATAAAAACTTTAACAGTGTCTTGTGACTAAAGGAGGATTAAAAACTGAACAACAGACGTTAACATGGTCCTGTGTTTTAATCTAAAATCACAGATAAGTTGTCCTGTGAATTGAATCTCGTATACTGCAAGAAAAATACAACATCTGACTACGCAACAACAAATTTCCATACATTTTAAGTTTGAAGCAGTAATTTTAAGACAAAAATGTAAACATTCAGGCAGTCTAGGTAACACACAGTTAAGTATGGAACGTTAACGGTCATATTTGTGCACACACAGGACACAAGCACACCTAATTTTTGGCAAAGATTTCCAGCAGGTTAACATTTCACAGAATAACCACACCCCAAGTTGTATATTCCCACAAACACTACCGTTTGCTGAAAAGTGGCAACTACGCCTACGTGGGAATATGCCACAATCCACAAGACAAAGTGACAGTAGGCGACTAACTGCATGACTTTGTTACGTCCCGTCCCGTGTCCTCTATAACAATTGTTCCCTGCCCTCCACTTCTTACAATTCTATTAGAATCACCTTCTCTTATCAGTGGTATGCATAAGTTGCTTTGTTTCCTGCTGTTTTCAGCCAATTAGCAGCATTCTTTTTGAGAAATACAGGGTCCAAAACACATGTACCCCAGTTGGAACAGGTAATACTGCAATGCATCTTGGATACAAAGAAAAATGGCTATGCTATTAATTACAACAGAATATCTGTTATTTGATGCATGCAAAACCACACAGTGACAAAATATACCTGCCGCTGAATATAACACCAGCTATAAATGGATAAGGCAATTCATAGCTGGAAAAGACCACAGTTTAAAAAGACAGACATTGATTGCCCAGAAACTGTTGGAATGCTATGAGGATATGTTTGTAAGTTTTTCGAGACACATTATATATCTCAGACAGTGGAGTGAGGTAATAAATTATTATTTTCTATCAACATGGAAAATAAGTTGAACTATCACTGTACCGCACACTGTGAGTTTACAAATTTAATTTGATGAAAAAATTTTTTACAAAAATTTTTTTCCCAAATACCTCACAAAAAGACTGCACCTAAATTTTTAAAGCCACTATTTGGTCAAAAATGTTGCCCATGTGCGCATAAATATGTTGAAAAGATATTTCCTCTATCAACATACAAACAATGTTACAATTAATAAAATTCGCAACACAACAAGCTACTCAACTAACTGCCCGTGAATCCTGCTATAACACACTGTATACTGTATATGAAATAATTTGTGTACTACTATATACACAAAAATTTCGTAAAAGTATTATTTAAGGCCATTAACAAGAACTTGATCACACAAGTTAAATATTTAACTACCTTGCATACAATTCTGAACAGTTAACAACAACGGAACTGTGAATCACTTTTTAAAAGTATGATCAACATACATAGATACAACCTCAAAAATTACCCATATCATGGTCAGTCACGTAAATTAAACAACGGACCAATTCTAAGTAGCATGCAACACACGGTAAAGAAAATCCTTAAAATCAATAAAATAATTTAAACTTAGGATACACATATTCCCCCAACACAAAAATGCATCATATGCTTAGTTATAAAGAAACAAACATTTTGTCAAATAATACAATAATGGTTTTTTAAAATACGTAAATACGAGACATTAAGAACATTGATACACTGTACAAAAAATTCCATGACAAGCCACTAAATACTGGCTACGCATTCTGTATTTACAATTTTAGGGTGCATAAATAACAACAGAACTATTGTACAACAAAAAATATTCAT
Organism: Medauroidea extradentata; assembly: GCA_003012365.1. NCBI lineage: Eukaryota > Metazoa > Arthropoda > Insecta > Phasmatodea > Phasmatidae > Medauroidea > Medauroidea extradentata. Next base: position 15,360 of record PNEQ01077723.1, read on the forward strand.
GAAAATATTATGGCCGGAGCACAATATATTGACGTAAATCTGCAGTCAGAGAGGTAATGGCGACATCTTCAGACGTTACAACTGCAACTTCTTATCTTTCCCTTCTTCTTCTTCGAGCTCTCGTTGCTTTAGTTCCTGGATGAGTGGCGAGATCTCCGATATAGGGGTGCCCAGCACCTCCTCACAAGCGTCCTGGATCTCCTGATCCAGCATTAGGGAAGAAATCTGCTCATCTGTCAGCATCTCCACACTGCACACAGCACAAACAACACAACACTGTTGTGAAATTTGAATGACCTGCATAAATTTGTGAAACTGATGTGTTTAATCATTCCTTCCACACAAAAAAATTATGGCCAGAGTTAATTTACAGCTGGAACGGTCCAGAATAACGATCCTGGCTTCTGGGTGGTAACCACTCACTGACGATTCTCTTCCTGACGGACGTTTCGGAAGACACAGAAAGTAGCCAGGGATTACTGACAACCTGGCTAGTCAGGAAACACTCTGACACAGCCCACAGTATACAAAGACGGGAGGACCTCGCAGAGGCTCAGAAGGTAACAGTTACTGCTGCTGCGACTTCACTCTGAAAATGGATGCTGCAATGTCTACCTAAATATCCGTCATGAAGAGAAACAACAGTGACACAGTTACAATATAGATGCCAAGATCTCACAAGACAATGGCTGTGAAAGCTTGTACATCAAATTAGTCCAGAAGAAAATCACATATCTCGAAGACAATTTAAAATATGTGTTATTTTATGATGTTTTCTACAAAATGTGAACACATTGTAGTTTGGAAGTTGCAAAAGAGTGAATCAAAATTATAGTAAAAAATGGAAAAGTGGAGAGGGAGAGTGTGTGTGTGAGAGAGAGAATGAGCTGATACAATGTAGCTAAGTCAGCAACACAGCATTAGCATATTCCTGGTCACAAAATGCTAACATGCAGCATACAGACCACTTCAGCAATAACAAGCAGTAACATCTAAGAGACACACTGCAGTCGGCATCCCAGATAATTCTCAACATTTCTGCTGTCTGCAATCACAGATAAATGATATCCAAGCAAAAAATTTCTAGAAGTTAATGGATTGAATTTTTTAGTTTCAATTCTGGTTTCTCCTTCTGGGCACATTTTCAAACCTAAACAAACGCAGACATCACAAAATTGTATCCCAGTTTTGTTTAAATCTGTTTTTCTATGTAAAATAATTTTTTCAAGACAAAATATATAACCTCAACCTCTTACACAACACTATGTATATGGAGAAACATGGAATAGCCCATTCTTGCAAAGCTCTGTGTGTTTATGTCGCAGGTGTCTGCAAAAGTTTATCAGATTATTTTGATAAATTTATGGACTTTGTTTGCGATCATAGACACCACCAGTCTGTAGGAAATTATGTTGCTAATCTCTTAATGCAAAGTTACTCTTGAGGTTTCTTAGTAAATTGTGTACATGAATTTGGTTGTGTACGAGTAACTGATTTTCCCCAAAAAGCTACGCCACACAACGTTAACATAACTGCATAGCCACCATTTCAAAATTATAATAAATAAACATAAGAAAGCCACTTACCTGCACTGAGAAAGTTAAAACGCAACATTTGTAATTTCGCAAAGAACTGGATACAAATTTAATAAGGTTCGTGTTTAAATGTTTAGAATATTGAGAGTCAATGCTGAGGCAAACCACATATTACGACAAAATTATTTTGAGCCTAAACACACAACATTAATACTAGAATACAACATGTGGCTATAAATTTCCGACCTATATTATTGCAGAAACCATTATGCAAGCAACAGACTCCAGGTTCTGACAAACTTCACCACTAAATCCAAATGCAAATGCTACACCATTTGTTGTTCGGTAATGTGCAACCTGGGTAACTCATTTGACACACACTAATTTTTCGTCAACAGATAAATTAACTGTTAGTTTCCACACAGATTTATTCCTGACTCAACAAAATAATTAAATTTGTAATCAACAGAAGGAAGTGCTGTGTACATAATAAAAGTATTTTCTGTATTTTTTTCTGAAAATGTTTGATTCAAAGAGATTTATTCACATTCAATTTTAGTCCGAATTACAGTGAGAGCATGCTCTGACCATCATTTTGCTTTAGTTCAGACTAACTTTTAGCCCGGATGAAGGGTAAGTTTTGGGGAAATCAAAAAATAATCACTTCAATGGTTAAACTTACCTTGTGGATTTATGTATGGTTACAAACTCAAGCAAATGTATATAAGATTTATAAATTGCACATAATATGCAAACAACTCGTAGTATGTGTTTAGTGTATTGTTAAAGGCTTTATTATATAAATCATTTTAAATTTTTAATCTTACCTTGAAAAGGAAAATCATTGCTACTAGTAACACAATTATTTACAATTCAATTTTTTATAACAGTAAAATTAATATTAATACAATTTTGTACCCTAGTTGTTTAAGAGTGTCTGGTAGCTCAGTGATAAAGTTTTTGTTTGCTGGTTGACTGTTAAAATCTCACTCAATAAAAAATATTTTTTGTGGTTTAAATTGGTTAATTTTTATTTGAACAATACAAAAATTTAAACTTCTTTTATAAGTGCAGTCAGTGTGAAACCGAAACGTTAATGTTGCGTTATCAACAGAACCACTTTAAGATTTACCACGGAAACTCAGGCTAACACAAAATATTACTACGCATATTTCTATTTTTATGCTGTAACAGTAGAAATTATTGCACAAAGTACACACAAAATATTTTCTTATCAGTTATTCACATAATACCTGAGTACAGTATATGAATTTGTTTTAAAAATAAACGTAGTAAAATATTTACCTTATTTCATGAATAGAACAAACTTAAATATAATTACACGTACATAGGGACTTTGTTCAGCATTTTCACAATATTTAAATATGTTTTCTTGTTTCACACTCCTTCTATCATCAGCAGGAGAATAATTTTCATCTTAGAATGCAGTTTCGTATCATAATCATGCTTATTTTCGACACCATTAACTGTCAGTTTGAAAATTATTTCAATGCTATGAATTCAATTTTAGTTTAATAATGTTGGGAAATAGGCAGCTAGGGTAACAAAGAAATATGACAGACAGAGATACAAGTACAGAGGTACAAGTATCATCAATAAGCACTTGTAACTCTGTCCGTTATATTACTTTCATTTTAATTTATTAAAGAACTTTTATATTAAAATATAAAATCTTCACTTCAATGAAGATATGAACACCCAATTCAAATTACAAAACCAAAATGATACCATTACCCTATAGAAGCCATTATATAATATATACCAATACAGATAAATATTTACAATGTTTGTATTATTTAGTCTTCCCACAACATTTGACCTGTTTACTATACAAAATGTATGATTCTGACACAGTATATTCACTAAATACAAATGAAACTCACATTATTTTAATTAGTGAAAGCTTGTTTTAGTGTTAAAAACCTTAAAAAGTGCATGCATGGAGCATCTGGTAACAGTGCACAGAGCTGATTCTGTGACTTACTCTAGTCCACCATTAATTGGCGTTTGTGAATAAGTATCAACTAGTCCAGACCAAGTGTGGCCAAACAGGCCGAAGATGATCCCAGTGTGCCATCTTGGCACTATTTACTTTTAACATTTGATTTACCACTTTAAAGGGTTTTGTTACATTTTATTGGTGACATATGGCAAAGTGTCTCCATTCTTTTTTTATGATATTTGTATATGCACAAATTTTTCTGTCAATAACCAGTATTTACACTATTAATTAATTACTATGCATTCACACCATCGTATTTAGTTTGTTATATTATTTAAATAATCTTCCTAGTATTATTTTAAAAGTATACTGAATTCTATAACATTTAAAACGGAATTACAATATGGCTACCAAGCACAATAGTAACGTCTCCATAATTTATTTGAATGAGTTCCCTACTTGATTCAACCTATCAAACTGTTAAGTGAAATGAACCGATGCTAGCACTGTTCTGTTGACTTGTACATCTTATACTTTTGGTATTCTTACTTTTCTTGTTTAACGGTCAGCCATGAAATCAGCTTAAGCATTTTTAGCTGTATTTGATCTTTTCGAAATCATGTCCTATTAATGGGGTCCACCTTCTAGTAAGTGTTTGTCTTTTCTGTCCTACGTATTTTGTTTAGCAGGTAATGTTTTCGTTTACCTCTTTTAAACTTTTGTTTTTAACATAGTGGTTCCTGAGCCATGTTTTAGGGAATTTCACCTTTTTTTGTTCCGGCTAAATGTTTGGACCTGATTTAAATTAAATACAATTAAATACAAGAAACAGGAAGATTAACCAAAATAATTTTTTTTGGAAGCTAGTAACCAAACTCTCAATTTAAAAAAAACATATTTCATCTGTAATAAAAAGCATAAAATGTTAACTTAAAGACAATAATTGTTTTTTAAGTGAGCCCCATAATAAGTTAAAATTTAAATTTCTGGATTAAAAAAAACTTAACTTTTATTATTGTTGACCTTGCTCAAGATAATAAGCTTTCAGTATCTCACTTTATATACTGACCTGGACTGATTAATTTTTTTTTTTATTATTTATAAATATCCAGTGTGTGAACCATGCGATGCCCGTTTGGGGCTTAACATTTTTTTACGATGTAATTTGTAAGTCAGTATTTTCTTTGAACAAATACCTCAATAATTTCATTTACCTCATAGACCTTATGGGTATTTTATGACAGGGATTGCTATTACTTGTACAACAGGCATTAGACTGCCATACACTCAGCCTTTCTCCTTAACTACTTTTACCCAACTCCTGAGAAAGAGTCATTACTTTTGATTTCATGACCTCAGCAAGGACAGATCCACATTGTTTGTACCTGTTTATGTTCTCCCTTAAAAAAAAAAAAGGGGGGGGGTACAGACAGACCAGAAATGAGGATCATCTAGGAACTATCTCATGACTATTATTAAGCCCCAAAAGGGATAATGCACCCTAGATAGGCAGATAAGATCAAAACTGCATGTGTAGAACTTTTCATTGCCATCTCAGAAAATCAACTTTTCATTTGCACCTAGATCAGTGGGAAACACTTCACCCAACTCTACATTCTATAATGGTCACTACTAGTGTGCCAAGCTTTCTCCCCGCTGGCTGTACCAGATCATACAGAGGGGAGCAAATGACTTCCTGCTGGCACTCTGCTGTACCTATACAGTCTGCTGGTGAAGTGAGAGAAGAGATTTTCGTCAACACTTAACATCCAAGTCTTTAGTGCTGGTGAGGAGCGACATGATGTAAGTATGGAGCGGCACTGGAATGACGGGGTGGGAGAAATGAGAGATCCCCGAGAAAACCCGCCGGCCAGTAGCATCATCCGAAAAGATTCCCACATGCAAAAATCTGGGGAATGACTCCACCAGTTATCCTGCCCGAATCGCCTTGGTGGGAGGCTAGTGTTCTCACCACTGAGCCAATCGCGGCACCACAGTCTGCTAGTAGTGGCGGAAAATAAATACAGGGGTCAGCAGAATCAATCCCTTGGCCGGTTGTCTGAAATTCTAGCTGATCACAAATATTCATGTAACACATGGGCATACTCAGAAATTGTTTTCAGAAGGAGATTTTGGACTGTAATTGTGAAGGTAGTACATCTGTTTTTGAATGCTGTTATAGTAAAAAAAATTAAGATCTGGTTATTATCTTATTTTTGTTTTTTGTAATAGTTTGTATAGAATAGATGCAAAATGTTCTACATAGATGCAAAAAAAGTATTTTAAGTTTCAGGAAGGGGGAGGGTTGATCACCTAAAACTATCCCCTGGGTACATCCATGATGTAAACACACTTCAGTTGTTTGACTGATCTCTGATTACAAGCAATCCCATGGCTAGCAAAGTCATCCTCAGCTTCTCTTTAGCCAAGGGAAAATGGGATGGGGTTTGGGGGGGGGGGGACCACTGACCGAAATAAACACTTATCATTCATATGGAACTCGCCCATTCACAACAAGCACAATAAGAGAGAACAACCAAGATGTTTATCAGGAAAAGTGATTCACAGTCATTATGTTGTCATGGCAGTGAGCAGAGAAGTAAGCAGCAAAAGTCATGTAGGATTACCCATGTGACAAGGTAACTTCCCCATTACTCCTTTGACATAATAAATGTTTGAAATTTACAGTGCGTGTTTACTAAAAGGAAAAATTTCCAACAGATGATAACACCATTCTCCCATTAAAAGCTGCAGTAGACACATTCTCTCCACTAGATCACTATCACATCCATTTCTCTGGTGGGATTAGTTGAATGCAATTGAGATACGTCCGAGAAGAACAAATTCTTACATTTGCACATCAACATTACACAATGTCTGTACACATGAAAACTGTAACTAAATCCTAAAACCACAGTCAACGAATTTACATTCTTGATGCCGTCTGAGCTTGGTGAAGGTGGGTGGATGTTAATGCCGGGCTTGCACTTACCTTGCTCGTAGGACCAAATTCTCTTCCAAAGATCGACGAAGCTAGGTGCGATCTCCACTATGGGAGTTAAAGGTGGAGTCCTTTCCTTTGCCAGTACTTCTTGGAGGCTTTGGGTGCAAAGATCTCAATAATCCTTCGGTCTTGGCGTAGTGGAGGGGCGTAACAACTGGAGGGTCTGGTGTTGGGAGGGAAGCAGATGTGGGGTCAGGTGCAACAGACAGGGTTGATGATACGTGGGAGCTCTGGAGGGGACCCTTCCCGTTAGGGCAAGGGGGAAGCGGGGACACAGCTCAGGATGCACTGAGACAGCCATAACTATACTCGTAGAAAACAGGCCTTGGAAACAGTTGGTCTCTGGGGATGATGGTGCTCTCTACTAGAGATGGCTTCTGCATTGGGGCATGTTGAGCTTGTGCTGCTTCTTCCTTTAATCACTGATGAACCCACACCATAGACCTTACCTCGTTTGACCGCCTTCTGATGGCGGAGACAACCCTCTGCCTGTGTCGCCTTCCGACCATATGCCAGGGCATGAGGTTATAGGGAGACAGTTGGTAAATATAAACTCCTATTCGCAACATTAAATGGGGTAGCAAATGTTTAATACTAGCAAATACCCATAGGCAGATTCCAGGCGGCCAATGCATGGCGTCCTAACACGAGGCTTGCTACTAACAAATGGTTCCAGTGGTTATGAGGGTCACAGTACGAGGTGTGCAACTGACTGCACTAGCAGATGCCAGTAGCTCACCTCACACTCAGCCTTTCCCAAGTGGAATGCCTTGAGCTAGCGTCATGTACTGCTCAATGCCTGGAGAGGTTAGCGACTAGTACAACTCAGCCCCGGCAATCCGACGCTTGGTCCAGGTGAGACCTGTCACCGGAGAATGCCTGAAGGGCAGCAAGGTGCGATCATCTCAACGTACTCCATGGCCGGAGGAGTCGATAAGGAACCAGGGATGGGTAGGTGGGGGTGGGGGGTGTCAGGAGGGAAGCTAGGGCTGAAAGAAAAAATAGGGTTCAGTAAACTGCTTTTATTACTGAAAACAACCCCAGCTTGCGTCGTGCAAAAGGTGTCCCAATGGGTATGACTACTACCAATCTCAACGCGGACACATGGGCATGGGCGGCTTGGAACTCTGCCGTGGTGACTACTCGGCACGGTGCTGACGGAGGCAGAGTATCCGGGCAGTGCATGCATGGATCTCTGGCTGTAGTTCGGCGGAACGTCAGGGGAGGTTCACTTGATGTTGGAAACTGCAACCTTTCACAGGTTCTAACAAGAAATGGCACAGATTGTCAACTGACTCAATCATGCCCTGTGTCCGCCTTATATACCTGCACGCCAGCCTAGGGTGTGCGGCAAAGCGACAGTTGCAACTGCCAGGCACCCCTCCTCGCAAGGGAGTCAGAGCGCAGATGGATCCACGCCAGCCACAAGGGATGGCTGGAAAACCTGTCCTATGGGCGAGTTGCTAGAGGGTTGTGTTGGTGGTGCTCGCTTTGCGGCAGCTCTTCTGGCAACCCAGGCAGTGTGTAAACTAGGTGGCAGGAGGAGAAGGGCAGCACATACAGTCAGGAGGCTGTGAAGAGGCATTAAAGGAAACTATGTGACTGTTGCACGTCAGCCTAATGACACACTATGCCATTTACAGACTTTTAAACATGATCACATAACACAAAGCAGAATCAGTTAAATCAGTCGTAGTACTAGCAATTCTTACGGTAAAACATAGCTGCTGGTATTACTAGCATACTGATACTCATCAACCAGCAAAGGAAGAATAAACACTGGTAAGTCTCTCTTCAAGATGGCGATAGTGAGATGAGGTGAGAGGTTTTATGGCCCTTTAAAAGTGAGGGCTTATGGACTAATGAGAGTGAAGCGAGATTAAGGAACAATACTACAGCCATGTGCGAGCCAGGATTTGAACCCAGATATGTAGCACTGTAGACCAGCACCTAACAGACTACGCTACAGAGGCCGGCAGATTGTAACAATAACAGGGTGGCTACAGAGTTCCTGCCAAAAAATTCCCTGACATTTGTATAACTGAAATATTTTACTATAACAAATTCAATTTTTTTTCTGAAAAATATTTTACCAGAAATCACAACCAAATGTAAATGAATTCTGATTTTAATACGCCTTAAATTAAACCACAACATTACTCACCAAATGATTACTTGCGATGACATCAAATTACTCATCACAAGCACAGAATTTGGTGCTGTACATGTGTTAATAAATACCACTTTCACAAAACAAGTCAAATTTTAAAACAAAGTTTACATAGTTGCACCTAATCTAACAAAAAATATAAGCCAAATAAAAACTATTACGTTTGCATACAACCACCACAGCAGTCATTTCATGTACAGCAGATATACATTTAGAAGAAACATTTAAACTCTTCATACGAAGAATCAAGTTTATTTTGAACAATCATTCAGCATAATATCACTTCGAAATTTTTACTTTGTGTGTTATTTTTCCAGTGTAACCAACGTAAAATAGTAATATTTAAATGAAGACAATAAAATGAAAAGGCAGTCAGTACACTATGAAATTTATATCAACCGGAATATTATAGTTTTTATGTAGATAAATTAATAAAATTACTGCGTAAAAATGACAAACCGACAATTTATGTTTTCAACAAAATTCCCTGCACAATGCCTGAATCCCCTGACATTTCCCTGTTTTCCCTGACACACCAAATTTCCCTGACATTTCCAGGTTTTCCCTGTTTTCCCTGCCTGTAGCCACCCTGAATAATGAAAGACCACCTTAATCTCAGAGATGTAATAATAAGCTTTACACCTATCAGTCCAAAATTACTGGAGCATACTGGGATACTGCAACAAGACACTTAATTATCAAACCAAGAAGCTTTTCCTACTCTCTCTAGACAACCTACTACAGTACTAAAAATCTACTTTTTAAGGCAAAAGTTTCAAATACCTATATTGAATAAATAGTAGGCATGTGCGAAGGTCTGTTTTTAAATGTGAAGCGAAGTCAAATCGAATCTTGAATTGTGCGAAGGAATGTCACAAACAATTGGTAATGAAAAAAATATTTAAATATACAGTATTTACTCATGTAGCCTAACAAATATTTTTCTAATGATATTTTGGGTTCAAAACAGAGGGTGCATAAGATAAACGAGGATTTTTTTTCAGTGAGATTATAACCTACATAACTGGAAATTATATTACGGAATACTTAAATGTCAACGTATCTGAACAAAACTAACTTTAATTTAATGTAACATGAACACCTGCCTACGAGACGTAACATTTTAGGCCTACTCCCTTCCAACCACTAGAAGAAGCCAAATTTTCAACCACAAATTTCCACTTTGTACAAGAGGTAATTTTTTTGTTCACTATCGCCAATGACAAAACTAAAATTACCGAAAATGGCAATTCTGATTTAAATGAATCTGCAGTCTTTACAGTTTAAGATTAAAGCATAATAAATTGCCGCCGTAATATAGAACGGGAAACGTAAACAATAACATCGTTGGCAACACCATAGATAAATGAGCAACATGGAGGCACCACACTCCGTTAAGACTTTCTCTTTTGTGATCGGGACCACTTTAATGTTGATTTTACTCTAAAGCTTGCAGTACTACTGGTATGCAGTTTTGTATGATTCTTAGAGTGGGATTCATAGTCGTAACTTAAGGCTGTTCCAAGGCGTTGTCAGATCGACATGTCAGTAATTTCAATTTGATAGGTCAAAAGTGGCTCGCATACCTTCCACGAACACGTGGAACACGTCACAGAACGCGTGAACTTGCTATATTAGCCACAGCGCTTCAGAATATCTCACACTCGCCTCTGGGCGTTGCTGAAGGTCAGGTCTATGTTGCGCTCCCCTCCAAGCGATGACAGCGCTCAGCGTATTGGAACAGCAGTGGTGGCAAACTTTGGTACTACGTAGTCCCTGCTGTCTGTCCTCCGCTGTCACATGGCGAGAGTGAGGGTGGGTGGGCTCGGTCACAGACGACTCGGTCCTTGAAGGAAGGAGTGGGGGAAACTCGTCAGACCACTTTGCACTGTCTGGCCTGTGTGTTGACCCCGATTTTGGTTTTGAAGCTTCTAGCAGGGGTTAGGTCGTGGGAGTGGGTATGTCGTATAGGCCAGGAAACAAAGGTTTTAACCTCCAAAAAATTTGTCCAAAGCTGAATTTTGGCTCACTTACACAGTCGAGCATGTTTAATAACATATCAAAACTTTACCGCTCAAATCCGTGTGCGTCACATCAAAATCGTGCAACAAAGTCATAAGTGACGCGTTAGTGCAGCGTTATACTAAACTGCTGCCACGAGGCGTAACTTTTATCGTACAATTAAAACAAATAGTTAAAAATAATCTAGAAACTCTGTTCTACGTAAATATGTTAAGAAATACCTAAAAATGTTAAGTTAACTATACACCGTAAAACAACAAAATGAAAGAATGTATTATTTTATCAATGTTGTGGAAATTCGACTACGATTATCAGCAAAACTAAACGTCTACGTGAAAAACATGCCAATTATATTTTGTTGCCCATTCTTTCAGCTTTCTATTGATATGTCAGTGAACAAGTTAGCGTATTTCGTTGGATCACTAGAGCAGTCAGAGCGTCGCAGTGTACCTGGTTCAGCGCGGTGGACAGGTCAAACTATTGCTACATTCCACTTCCCTCTGCTCGTTCTCGACATCATTGACACTTAAACTTATGATCAGGATGGGTTCTCGCTTTGTTTTATGTACTGTCTAAAATTCATAAAATAATTTTGCCATTTTTGAATTACCGATTTGTAGTGATAATTAACATTTTTTAAAATCATAGTTCTGTTATACATACATAAAACATTACATTAAATCACAGACTGCTAGGCCTAGCATAAAAATTCTACGAAAATAACTAAAACACAGTTTACCACACAAAATGAGAAATAAGTAAAGACCATATAACTGCAAAAAAATACAATTATCACTGACATTTTAAAATATGCTGAAAGTGACTTACATTTTCACATAGTTTAAAAGTCCGTAGGTAGTTTAGTGTTGTATTTTCATGTACTGAATGAAATATTGTTTGTAAACGGCAAAACCTGTGAAATGTGCATTGATAAACTGCCGTGTGTGACCTATTTGGTCGAAATATTGACATAGATCTACAGTGCAACTGACGGATACGCTGTCAATATTTGAATTTACAGTAATGGACAAGATAGTGTTCATTGAGTGCGCTGCCTACTAGAGTCATGGCATGAGCAAGTATAGTGATTTACAAGTTAAATTATGTTAGGCGGTGCTATCATTTTTATTGATATCGCTATCGGACAGAAATCATTTCTTCATTTAGGAGAGGATAATATTGCTATAGGAATAAAATTACAGGCAAATATTTATGAAACTTTTTCGAGTACTTCCATAGTATTTTTTAAAAGCTCTAAAAAATCTTGTAGCAGTGTGGGCCTCACCGAAAACAGACCAATTAATGGTGGGATGTACGTAGGTTAGACAAGTACCGAGTCACGTAGAATACTAATTAACATATAGCTTATATCACTATCCTTGCTCGCGTTACAGCTCTGAGTTCGGAAGCGCCCTAATGCTGGAAGTTTATTTTCAGAGATTCCTGTGAACACTTGTATTTCAATTTACTTCAAATAATTTTT